>BLKR01000273.1:0-275000 GCA_011170035.1 Teleogryllus occipitalis
CATATAAAATTGTGGAAAATTTTTCAAATTAAATATACAAGAAAACAATAATTTTGCATTAATTGTCTTGACGTATAAATATAGACATTAAAGCTTCCGGCTCCTCAGTATTCACACGCACCAAATACGAAATACATTGTTATAACATTTACAATTTCACTCTAAACAGTGCCTGCTGCCTTTAGAAGCATATAGCATCAGCATAGAATATGCGAAAAAGTAATAATACTATTATAATATTGTATTTACATATGTTTATTTATGGACATTTGTAATTGAAGGAATGTGAACTTACGTATGCAGTTAAGTAAATTTCAATGAATGTGCAAAGTTTGCAAATAAACATGTTTTTAAAATTCAATTATTCCAAGTTCAGAACAATTCCTAGACGCATTCTTTTCCATTTGACACTAACACGCCAATGATTTTTGACACTACCCTCTGAATCTAAGTGGATTGTTTGAGGTCATTGCTTATCGCGTCAAAATCATGGAAACGTCTTCGAAATACGTATACGCCGAGGTCATCTTCATGAAACACAGAAAATCTCATATGAAAGAATCAGTCGTCATTTCAACAATGAAGCTACTACGACATAATAATCATAATATCCTCAATTTCGTTTACTTTTTGTGTTCTTTCGAGCGTGCTCCGTGTCTCTGAGTAGCAAACATTAACAAAATCGTTAAAATGAAAAGTAACGATTTAGGATGAAAATTTAGGATGAAGAAGTTCACATCTCCTTATAATTGTTTGTAGAAAGTCATATCAGGTTAGTATTATTGTCAATAAAATTGTAGTTTTATTTAATTTGAAATAATTGCTTGGATATTTTGGGGTTTAATTAAGAAAATATAGCTACCCGAAGTTGACGCTATGAAAAGTAAACATTTCGAGGTTTCCACTACGAGACGTATTTAGTCATCCCTATTCATTCGCTTAGTATACAGCAATCGCCTTCATTTATCATCGATCATGTTACATAGGGTTTCTAATGTTTATATGATACCGGGTGTCCCACCAAATATGGACCACCCCTGTAACTTCTAATTGGTTCAGGGTATCGAGTTGAAGTTTTCGCTGAACAATGCAAAATCTTGGGGCAGGAAACATGCTGGTAGAGGAATTCTGTATAATAGTTTTAGTTTTCGAGAAATTTAATCATCTCTGATTTTTTAAATTGAACTATATATTTTTTCGTTAGCAATGTTATCATCATGAATATTGGAATAAAATGATTTATCATATGTTAGTATTTTAAGAGTAATTTGAGTATAAAATTAGATTTTTTGGCATCACATTTTCAAGTAAACGGGTAGCCTTTGCAACAGTCGCCGTTTTGGGAAGGTGGCCTTCGCGACGTTGATACGGTTTTGTGAAGAGAGGAGTGTGAGAGGGATGGCCGTGTAGGATGAAGGTGTAATTGCAGCAATTCATGATCTTGACATGAAAATCAAATGAACAAACATCAATTTTAACGATCTGAATGAGAATTTTTTCCCAGTTGTTGATCTGAGTTGAGCTTTTCTTCTTCTGAAATTCCAAATCAACGATAATCGAAAAGAACGAAATAAAAAATATCGTAGCGAAAACGATGATAATAATAATAATAATAATAATAATAATAATAATAATAATAAAGGTCATTTCTAAATTTACAAAACTCGAACTCAATGCAGAAACAAACTATCACTTTAATACATGGGAAGCGAATGAATTCTTAAAGATTTTCATTGTAATATCTTGACTAATTCATCAAATAATAGATAGGTAAACATTTTCTCTTATTATTCACAGTAACTTAACTTCCTATTTAAACACGTACTACCAGAAGAACAAAGTAATAAAAAACTTGAAATACTCTTGACAGTTCTATCAGTGTAACTACCAAACTTTAACAAAAATGCATATCTTCATTCGCTACTGTTCATTCTGATTAGAGAGTTTTTCATTTCATAGCGCCAAGTGCTGCCTCAAACTTGAAAATGCAGAAGACGGAAGTGTACAGTTTTCTTTTCCATTCAAGAACAGCAGTCGTATGGTTGCAAAGTGGACGAGTGATCATTTTAATTAAAAATGACATTTACCAACGAAGAGACGGTGGTTGGCTTCTTGTTCAGTTTGAAAATGATATTTATTATTATTAACATCTTCTTTACGCTACCAACTTTTTATATCGTTCTTTGGAACGATCAATGTTTTGAAATTTTAGTAGAAGGCAAGTTAAATCCAAATAAATAAATAAATGGAAAATGTCTCCCATTCTGATTGTCAAAATTGGTATTTCTTAGTGTGATGTCTGTGCCATCACCAAGAATTGCTGTAGTTATGCCTCTTATCCCCCACTGCCACCCCTCTCAGTCAAGACGCAACAGTCTAGACGTCGTGATGGCCACCTTCCCCAAAAGCGAGAGTTGCAAGATCTGCTACACGATTACCTGTTTAATTCAAAATCACATGTCAGAAAGCCTAATTTTATACTCAAGTTACTATGAAAATATTAGCAAATGATACATCATTTTAATCCTCTTTTCATGGTCTATCCATTGCTGGTGATAAAAATATATAGTTCCATTTAAAAAATCGAAGATGATTAAATTTCTAGAAAATTAAAAATATTATAGATAATTTCTCTACGGCTCGTTACTTGCCCCATGATTCCGCATTATTCAGCAAACACTTCATTTCGATACCCTGAACCGTTTAGAAGTTGTGGGGTGATCCATAGTTGGTGGGACCCCCTGTTTATGTAATAACATTACAACTGCATTCTGACGGGCAGGAATTCGGGCTCTGTAATTATTCTTTTTTGCGTGTAACCTACTCTGTGGTGTGTGAAAGTGTATTTATTTATATATTTATTTTTACTTTCTCGTACACATTCGGAGTAACAAAAGTAATATTTAGAGAGGTATATATGTAATGTTGCAGTAAATCAGTGTCGAGAATTTAATGGAATTACACGTTTTGGGATCTTAAGTTACCAAGAGAGTGTTGTTATTATATTAAAACGTCCGTCTCTCCGTCCTTGTGTCCGCTGGTCTGTCTGTCTGTTTCTCTGTGAACATTAGTGAGTAACTTTTCGTAGAATTTTTGTCAAAACTAATTTTCCATTAACGATCTGGCCCGAATCGAGGCCCTGCTATTTTGAAAATAATTCTTTAAATTTTGGGGTAATTTAGTTGAAGCCCCAGAAGAGCATTTTCAAACTTTTCTTCAAAACGGCTCCAAAGTTTTTCGACCTACATATGTAACCACAGTCGAACATCCGCCAACGTCGGAACTCGAACTCTAGGGCCTCGCGGTCAGTAACGTTACAGGGAAAACTGTAACGATGCCACTGAGCTATCGCAACCTTTGCAACGTGTACTTCAAAACATTGTAAGTCTTTTTCCATACAAAGTTTTAATTTTTCAATATGACAAATATTCCATTGTTTCGTATTATTCGTGCGCATAGTAAATTTAACTTAAAGCTTCCTGCTTGAATCGTGTGTAACAAATCGGACAAATTGTATATTTGAAAAAATATTACAATACAATTAATTAATTATTACAATTAATACAATGAAGATCTATTGAGTGACAAAATGATCTTCCTCTAAAACTGAAAAATGTACCGAAACGAATGTTTGCTATTGTGGCAGTTTTCTGTATACTATTCGTTACTTCTGTGAACGTTGTCAGAAGAATACACTGCGTTAGACGAAAGATAATTATACATATTTCTTTCTTAACGTAATCTGCTCTTCATTATTAGTCTTTCAAATCATCTCATGTGCACGTTTCTTAAAATATGAGTGTTTTTGCAAAAGTTTGAGTTATATGGTGACAATATATATGTTTTCGAACACCACCAATACACATGCTGGAGACTTATTTCCAAGTGCAATCGTTTTCAATACTAAATTTTAAAATACGTTTTATTTAGAATTTTGTCTGAAATAAACAGTAGCTTTTGCGATTTTTCGAAAGAATTTTCTGGCATCAAGAACATTGTAATATTCAAAACACTACATAAGTAACCTGCCGAAGGACAATATCGTAGCGTATTTGGTTGGGTGGCTTCTTCTTGTGCTGAAGATCTCGGGTTCAAATCCTTGCATGCACTACTCATTTTTTATTCTGTACATTAGAGTATGTATCTGACAAATGACTTTGAAATCAGTTGTAGACGTGGAATTTTATATATCGTTTTGCTTTCCAATAATTATACATTTTTTTGTCTCTCAGCCGTGTCTCTGTCGTTTCCTTAAGGTTTATTAGAAGAATGAAGTGTTAGTAGTGTAAAAGTTGTAATATATTACGTAACCGTTACCAATAAAACAAGAAAATAAGACCGGTTTTTTTTATTGTTTGTATTGGTAGTCAGATGAATAGAAAGTGAATAACTGCGTCAGTGGTAGGTGCTTTTTTCAATTACATATTTTTGAGAATCGACTAATTACCAGCTGCACTGAAACCCTTATTTTCCGAAAGAAAGCTGTAACGGCTATTCAAGCCAGCGGTGTAATTTTTGTTATCTTAGCTGGGAAGCGATAACCGAGCAAGTGGCAACAGCTCAGAATTTGGCAACAGGGCATTGGACACAGGAGGCCTGTGGCCGCCGCTTGGCCCTTTAATACAAGGATGGTTTCTTCATTGTAGGGAAGAAAGTGAGAGGGAATTATGTGAGCTTATTGCACTCGTCGGTCACAACTCATATGCGACCGCGCCATGTGTCTGCCTGAATTTTGACATTTGCAAACACGTTAGGAACGTATGTTGGCACGGTGTATAAAAAATCTGTTCCTCAATGCTTCTGTGCGAAATTGGTTTTTGATCTGTACGAGAATTCGTAAACGTGTTTTAAATTAAAAATTTTACAAAACAATATGAATATCGTCATCCATTTTTAACATGAATAAAGTAATATATTTACCCAACAGAAACGTGAATTATGAAGACAGAATATTAACAAAAGAATTGGGATCCCTTAGACCAGACTTGTGCATCAATCAAATGTCCAGTAATGAAAATAGGTCGGACATTTAAGCGGTAAATATTCTTATATTTGGTGCCCTCCCTGGTTACTAATCTGGTCACCCTAGAGGCGCCACTAGATCATAGCTACCTTAAAACACTAAGAAAGCAAATTCATTCACTTCTTAAATTCCCTAACATTCACTGATCACATATGACCCTGTAGGTCATATGTGGTCAGTTATGGGATTGAAAATAGAAAATGCAGTTTGTCTAATAAAAAAATATTAAACATGCATGCCTGAGAGACCGAAGTTTAATTGACCCTGCGACTACGGCAACGTTGCTGAAATCTATGTTGCAAAGACTAGAGACAATAATCAAAGCAAATGGAATTCATACCCAGTATTAAATAACGTAATATGTTTTGTTCAACAGCTGTGTACGAAAACTTTTTAAGCTTACAAAAACGGCCATTTTATTTTGTTTCCAAATACCAGAGAGTTGGTAACATTTTGAACTTTTGTAATATAAGGGAATAAAAAGAGTATTCTTAATTTCTAAACTTGATATCTTTATTCTTTCTAACATATCGTTCGTATTAGATTCGTAGAAGTTTCTGCTAGAGTTTTCTAGTTGTTCGCAAGGCCGTCCTTTGGCCTAAGCAACTGCCATGAGTCCCAACTTCAGACGGGGACATAGATAATTGAAATAAAATACAATAGGATCCCCAATAAATTTGTATTACACTCTTAAAGCCCATAAATATGTAAAGACATTTTTTTATCATTTTTACTGTTGAAATAGCTTCTTAAATATCGCAGGGTTATTGATAAAAGTGATCAATTCCAAAAATTTGTGGTTTTGGATAAAAGGCATTTACAGGTATCTAAAAATCAGTGTACTGTTTTCGATTTTCATAGTATTTATTGTAATGCTACATCTTCTATATTATTATCGTTTTATCATTAGTTTAATTTTTTGTTATTCAATTGGTCAATTTTCGCAAAAAAATTGCAATTTTTTCAGTTGTGAGAACACGCTAGAAAAATTCAAACTTTTGCAATTTTTGAAAATCCTGTTAACCGTGAAAATAGAACCTATGCCACTTTTATAAGTGTATTTTGCTCTGTTATTACAATAAATTTAAAGAAAAAATTTTGAGCAAAACTTTTGAGAAAATTTCGAGAATGTCCGTGGGGCTTGATCTAAAAACCCCCAAGTTTTAAAGAATGGTTTTCAAAATTTCAAAGCTTCAACTACAGATAGACAGATGTTTCTCTAATTTGAAAAAAATCCTACGCATGGTTTAAGCGCTAGTAGTGTTCACAGACGGACAGACGGCGGGCGTTTCGCTTGCAATTGAGTTTTCGGTATCAAGGACCAACAAAATAGGAATTCTGGCTACATCACATATAAGAGGACTTTTTTCTCTTAATTAAGCAACTGCATTTATCCACTTTTTCGTTATCAGGATCTGGCAATGAATTTTTTCTGCCGAAAATCCACCGTTTTTTGGCGAAGCATTACATAACTTTCTCTACATTACGTATATTACTCCGTATATACGTAGGTATGCAAGAAAGTAAAAATGATATTTCATTAAAATCTGTCTCCTATTTATAATATACTCGTATAACTGTGTTCAGCATGCTCTTAATAATTCACTTCACCACAATAAGAGCATCAGTTAACCCCATACTGCAGTTAAGTGAATAATTTTTATCATCATACGTTTCTGCATCCCACGAAATTTGCTAACACTTGAAAATTAATAATTTGTATTACTGTTTCTTATATTAACTTCATATTATTATATAATAAGTTTGGCTAACTTAAGATAAACAAATGCAAAAGAAATAAATAAAAAACATATCTGGCCCAGTTAACCAAACTGTCCTGTATATCAATACAAGTAACTGGAGTTATTTTCTGACGTTAACTATCCACTCCACACAATTTTGCGTAGTGTAACGATTATGGACAATGTACTGAAATTACATATTATAATGTTCTAACCGAAGTGCTAGCGGTACGTTTTTTCGAAATTTTGATTAATAAAAACTAATGGCGGCATGCATGGTAATAGTCTAATTTTTTGATATTACAATTGTTTGGTGATGGAAACACCAGAATAACGTTCGTAAAAAAACTATTAATTTTAACTTACTTTCATTGAGCGAAATAACTTCTTTACCGTGCGATAAGTTAGAGCCCTGATGAGTCCCAACGAAAAAAGTACGTCTTAATCCATTTATCGAGTACTTTATGCTATCAAATGAAGCTGAATAATAATGTTATCTTCTAAAATATTTTGATGTTTCGATAGCAGGAAAGTCGACAAATGAGGACATTAAGCGACAGTGTTGCGTAATATTCATTTTCCCACTTCCCTGGCAATATTCTGCGTCCGTTTATTTTCTGACTCTCAATTTACAATTAGAGAAAGCGTACATCCCCATCTCCGTTCTGATAGACTGAAACATTTTCTTGAGAAACTTCAATAAAATATTTCAATAGTTTTTAATTTTTTAAACTTAATTTAATTAATTTAAATTACTTAATTAATTTAAGTTCATTCACAATTAACTTTGTAATTGCAGAATTACATGAATTCAAAAAGATTGGTAGGGCTGTATTAGTATTTTTTGATATTTTGCGATTAAATAAAAAAAATAGTTCACGCATTGGTAGTGATGTAAAAAGCCGATAATAATATTAACTTATACCCCCGTTTTTATATATTTATATTATGAGACTTGAGATTGGAAATTATACGTGCAATTTTTCTTCTTGCAGCCGTCGACACTGTCGCTTTTGGGGAAAGTGGCCTTCGCGACCTTTCCCATTCTCGCGAAAGTGCCGGCGCCGCGAAGGCAATCTTCCCCAAATGCGACAATGGCAACGGTTGCTAACAGGAAATCTCGTACATTTAGTTCCAAATCACATGTCTGAAAGTATAATTTTATACTCAATATACTATCAAAATATTCACGTATGTTACATCAATGCATTCGTCTATTTATGATTATCTATCGCTAGTGAAAAAAATATATGGTCCCATTTAAAAAATCAAAGATAATTAATTTTCTCGAAAACTAAAAATATTTCGAATTATATCTCTGCTGCACATTACTTCCCCCATGATTCCGCATTGTTAAGCGAAAACTGCATTTCGAAATCGGGAACAGTTTAAAAGTTATGAGGTGGCCCATAGTTGGTGGGACTCTGTATATTTCTATTTTTCAGAAAATTTTCATTACGAATTTTTCTATTTTCCAATAAATAAGCGCTTTTTACAACAGTTATTATGTTTTATTTAATAAAAACCTCATGAAAACATTGTTCTCTTTTGTAATTGAGTTTCCCACCTCCCAGGAATGTTTCCGCGCTCAAATTTCTTTCGTTGCCCGCTGCAGCGACGATTTTGAGTGGCATCACCCGCGAGGCATAAATAGGAACACGAATGCCCATGCGGGCAAAACTGACCGCCCTTGCTATAGAGTCTGCTAGGATATTATTTGATTGACAGTCACAACTATTACGATCGCGACGTTTTACAATCTTTTATTTTAGTCATCAATATTCCCTTCGAGATTATGAAAATTTTTTTCTGAAGCTTGGCATATTGTCAGTCCACTCTTAATGCAGGTATTATTCAGCTCACCGATCGCAAGAAGACGTGACTTGAACCGCGAGTACTTGGAAACAGCAATCTAGCTTAAATCAAGAATAACAGTGGCATCAGTTAAACCCCATTCCTAAAATACATTAAAAAAATTATATAAGAAACAGAAAACTGATTAAAATGCAAACAAAATGAAAGACAAAAAATTGAATTAAAATTATAATGATAATAGGACGCACTATTTGGTATCGCAATATTATAATAATTCATGAAGTCCGCAGAAAGGTTTCCAATCCCCAAAAGTTTTGTCCACACTAGGAAACAAACTCGCTTGGGTGCAGAGATTGGTTTCCATGTCCACTACACTATTATCTCCCCAAGAATCACAGCCCCTCCGACACAAAAAAAGTTGGACACATTAACACATGCTCATGAACGAGAATGAAGTCTGTTTCGAATTTTACGTGCGGTCTCACAGTCCGCGGTATCTACCAATGTTTGAAAGTAGGGTGTGACTACTATAAGTTTGAGATCGCCTGTTGGAATTTACGTGTTTCGGGAACTACTGTATGAACAGAACATTTCAAGAGTTCAATTAAATAACACGGCGACTAGAGCAAGTGACCTCTCTGAGGGTCATTTCAAAACATATGCGCGTGAGGGATGTTATGTCCTTGCCTTCAATGGAAATGGAAACAATGTTAATTAATGTAAGGAAGTATATGGATTTGGAATATATGCATTAAAAAAATATTTTCATCACAAAATTGCTCTCTCATTAAAATTAACTGAGCTCATGCTTAATTTCCCATACCAGACATTAGAAATTTCTATCATTACATGTCAATTAGGTATAAGATCGATTATTACCAGAACAAATCATCAGATTGATGGTGTACTTCTCAATATTGTCTGTGAAAAGTATACAAATGAGTGTTATAATAAGAAAGAATTTTCGTCTTCCTAAAACATGTGTATACTGTTTAGTTGCATGTCTTATTTCTATATTTAAATGTGTGTAGCATTACAATGCAAACAAAACTCTTATTCGTTTATTATATTGAATTTAAATTATTTTTCACAATTTATTACACGACAAGAACGTGTTCCTACAAAAGGAAGTAACGAAGCATTCTACAGGGGAGGGAAGTGTTATTGGATTGGTGCCACATTCTACAGACTCCGCCTCTTATGCCTTTTAAGGCGAGGAGAACGGGGAAATCTTCCGAGGCTAGGCCACTTGAATTACTAGAAGAGCCAATGATAAGCGTTGCTTGCCTTAGAGTTAAGGATTGCTCAAGCCCGGTGTCAAATATACATTATTACTCTTTAAATTATTAACAAATGAGACATCATTGAATTTCTCTATTGATATATTCATTACAGGTAAAAAATGTATGATTCTATTTGAAAATTCACATGTGATTCATTTCCACCAAAATTAAAATTAATACACAGAATGTATCTGCTGCCTAAAACTTGCCTCGTGGAATAAATACGAAAATGAACTCTCATGCCACCGCTCTGTCCAAAAGCATTTTGCAAAATAATTTGTTGATAATGAATTTCCTCGCTAGACGTTAAACATATTGACATAAACTTTGCACCACTGAATAGAATGCATCCAACCGCAAAAAAACCTTCAAATTTGCAGGATAACAGTTCGTCTCAGCGTTTTGAAATTTGCCAGAGAATTTATTTATAATAAAACGTGTGTCAACGATACATGAAGAATCGAAAGTTAAAAAACAGCTTATGAGCAACAATTTCCACCGATTTGTCGTAAGTCACAAATCGTTAATATAATTTAATCAAATGAAAGTAAGACACTGCAAAACTATTTGAATTTTATACTTGACAGCCAATATCGAATGAATTGGGGGTTGGAAACAAGTGAGAGTTGTCATCAGACGCTAAGATCCTATAAACAATTGCATATCTCGAAAAGGAAAGGCGATAGCTCCGGTAGGATTGCGGAATTTTGCATCTTGTGTAAAGAGAAATGAGATGAGAGAATAAAACAGAATTGCAAAATTTGTAAAATTATAAACAATTTCCAATTTTTGCAATTCTAAAGTGGGAAGGGTTTTCTGATGTCCCAGAACCAAAAACTGCGAATTAACAATTTTGCAACAATTAACAATTTTATAAACAATTCCGAAATATGCGCTATTCCTGCCGGGGAGTGTCCCCAAACTGTCCCTGATTTGATGATAGCAAAATAACAATTTTGACATGAGATGCAAATTAATTGCTTAATATCTAGTTTAATTGTTACTTTAATGATAAATATACAGCTGGTCTTTGAATTTTACTTTCTTTTATTGAAATGGTTCCTAGAAGTCCTAACGATTCGAGAAAGACAGTATTTTGCATTTTTGCAAATGTAATATACATATGAACAATTGAAAATGTGCAATTATAATCGTTTTTCTTATCGCAAAATTCTGTAGTAAACTGGTCATTTGATAAAGTTCATAAATTGCGTTTGGACAAGAATATTGGAATTTAAATATCTATAAGAACGTAATTGTTCTAAAATTAGTGTTATTTTATCTGATATCAATGTAATTTCTTCAGAAAGAATTGTGTTAACAGTGGTTAAGTGCTATGAGTTCATATATATTTCAATGCATTTACTTTCATGTTCATACAAGTGTTTCTTTCATGTATTTTTCATTTGAAAATACTTCCACATCTGAACTGGCGGCGCCCGCCATTTTGTACGACGTAATTTTGTTAGGGCACTCCCCCCTGCGTTGAGATTGGCTACGATGGTTTGTGAGGCTCCGCCTGCGACGTTTCGTCATGACAAGGGCTGTCCAAGCCGTGCAAAAGCTGAACTTAGCCGCAGACAGCCGCGATCAATTTATGTTTCCAATGCTGTGTAAAAGAATTTTCAAAATCAAAAGTTAATTAGGTATACAGGTAACAGAACAAAAGCCTGCGTTTCTTAGTGACCGTCGGTAATATTAAAGTATGTTAGCAAACTCTTAAAGCAATTGACATAGTCTTGAAAAGGTTTCAAACCCAATTCACTACGCAACAACCTTCAGAATATTTCCTTCTACGTTGAGCGAGTGACAACAACCTACTCTTCTTAATATGTCCAAATCAAAGTGGTTTTTGCCGACAACGCTTATCGGAATGTTGAAGATAATTTCCCTCATTTTCTCGGTTCAGTGGTTTAACAAAATTCTACTACGTCTGTTTGTCTTCAACACGCCTCCAAGGCCTTACGTTGTTACTACACTAGTGTTCATGACAACCAATTATATTGTTCTCTATACTTTCGAAAGCGGTAATGGCCGGGTTTTAGCTTAGTGTTAAGAGTGTTTAGAATGTCATTATCATCTGAAATGAATACACTTAACTATTAATTCGCTGTCATTCTTACAATGGAGAAAATAGACTCCTGAATTCTGTATGATGTATTAAAGTTTCGTCGTTCTATTGTAAATTAAATTTATTTCCCAAAAATATTGACACATTAAAAAATTTCAAAATTTGAAAGATTTAAGACTTTTGCGGGGAAATCGTTAGCATTTGTGCTTCATCACTACGCACGTTACACTTAGGGCAGCGTACGCAAGTATCTACGTAAATACGATCGCCATATGCGAGGCTGGATTGACGTCGTGAGCTGCTCAAATGTGAAACAGAAGGTCGGAAAAATACTCGCCAGGCGCCATAAAAATGAGCAGCTAAAACATTCCACTTGGCAGATGTATACAATATGTGTACAATTAATTACTCAGACATCGCCCGAGACAGGTCGCCAGCAGTGAACAAACTCTACGCAGTCCGCCAAGGTAGCTCGGAGCCAGCATTGCCGCTGCCTCCGCCGCGACTCCTTCCTATCATTCGAGTTCGCACGCTGGGCAGCTAGGTCGAATTCAGCCGCTGACGGGAGGGTCATTTCAGCGACCGGCTGTTCTGATCGGTACTTTTCCGTGTTTTCTTCAATCAGTACCAAAAAATTTCCTTAGCAGGCGCCGGATCTCACCACAGAGGAATACTGTCATCTCTCGTGATATAAAAAAATTCACTACCCTAAGTGATAAATGACCGTAGTAGTTGAACTGCCTGGAAACATCAATCAATCTTCGCAGTCCAAAGACAAGAAGGGTGGAACATGGCTCACCTCCCAGCTGTGCAGGGGCCTGGCATGGCGAGTCGTCGGCTCTCATGCCTATTGCACATGACATTATTTTCTGCAAAATATGTTTATAAAACGTTTCAAACAACGTAAATTTTATAAAATCTAGCCTGCATTCGGTAAATTTTATAGTAAATTTTTAAAAAAATTATAAATTCGAACATGACATATTTTTATCCAATAATTTTACGCAAGGATCAATCAGCATTGATCAATGCCGAGGAGAACACCGCTTTTGCTGAGAAAACTGCGAAGCTCAAAACGACTACAAAGTGCGCCACGAAAATAGTTATTTTTAAATACCATGCTGTTTGCGTATGCACTTTGATTACGCTAGGTTGTGATCCTCGAAAGAGATCAGAGTAACAGACTATCAGAGCATCGATGTGATGAAAATGGTTGGGTGTGGATTGTCGAGAAAAGCGCACTTTCAGACGAATACCAGAAACACCCTCACATACATATTGTCACTGACCTTTTGAATTATATTCGTAACGCAAGACGGAGCACTGAAACAGTAGTGTTCGAAAACAGTATTCCTCACAAGTGGCGGGCCAAACAATTTTATGAAAAATTTGGACGTGTCTAATACACTTGTTTCGTGAAATATTACGAGTATATAATATATGAAAATATGTACGTTTCAGTAACTCGTGTGAGAATATATTTGATCAAATTAACAAGTACCAGTGCGGCGTTTTGAGAGGTCAGGGTGAATATCTGATTATTCTATAATCTATTAGACAGGAAATTCTATCAGTAGTGCAAAAAGGAAGTAATTTCATTGCCACCCTTTCCACACCCTCTTGCTACCCTTGACACTTCTCTCTCACTGCTCCACACCCGCCCCGCCCAATCACCTATCTTGTAATCCGAGCTGCGTAGTTGTATCGAGGGTTAATTCATTGAAAATTGTACCAAAACAATTTTTATTTGCTTTCTCAGAGCATGAATATTGAAAGATCATTTCTCGACGCTTATGTACAAAGCAATAAGAACAAACATCCGATATTTAATTACTTCAACTTCATTGCCTTTGCCTCTGCGTTGTTAGTCAGTCAGTTTTTCTTACAAAAAGGAAGTAACTGAAGTATACATTTTGGAATATTATGATTTTAAATAACGTGTCAATTCGTTGCAGTTTTTGAGACCATAACAATCCTCCATTAAATTCTTTCATTCACAGGATGTTATGTCACCGAAACAAGTTAGCACTGAACTCGATCACATATTTTATCATCAAATATATTTCAGTGATGCATTAACTATGATTCTCCTCAACAAAACTATTTGCAAAATTTTTTAATACATCCGTTTTTGTTCCCGGCGAGGAACGTAAGAATCCGACGTCAAACACTTAGTTTGAGAGTTTCGCAAACAACAGAAAACCACGGAAAATTAAAAAGACAATGAAATCATTGTGTAAAATTTCAAAGTTCAAAGTAGAGAAAAAATAGGAGAGTTTTCTCTCTCTGCGAAAGCGACATTGATTTGATTAAAAATGTAAACCGTTAATATCTCTTTTTTGCGAAGAAAGTGACCTTCAACTACATCACCTACAAGGCCATGTCCGCTGGGCTTTTTAGATAAGGCTGGTACTTCTGTTTCGTTTAAGTTCAGTGTTATTGTATTTCCTTCTTTCTGTTAACGACCTATTTTTACCTCAGTAAGAACATATTTCCATTTACGTGTTTGTTCTCAATGACCGAAACGAACATTTTAGAATATTGTTATTTCGTAATTTAATATTTCACATAGCAAACGGAAAGAAATAGGAACTAGCTCAATTTTGAACCTTCCGAATTCAATCTAGTGTACAAACTAAACATAGCTCCATTTCATGAAGTTTACTTCAATGCAGTTCACAAAAGTTGTTTCTGAGAGATTTTGTTAGTAAGTCTAACCAGATACCGCGTATCAATTTCAATACATCTTCATTTTATTTTTCCTCACCTTTGTTAAAATTTTCCTTCACCCTTTCACTGAATTTCTTCTTTCTCTTTACTACTCTCTTAAGCAGACACTAAAATCTACAAAATCCTGACGATTTCTGTGGCCAGGACTACTTAAATAAAGTTGTAGGGTCATTTGAACTTGTTTCTGATATAGTCTCTCATTCATATTTTCTCTAGACTACGTATGTAGTATGTGAGAAAGTATTGTAATGCTGCAGGAAAATAACGCCGATTTTTTCTACAGGAAAGTTTTGTGGGCCCTACAACTTAAACATTGAAGGTAGATATTTTTCTTAATGAAATCTGTTCTTCCAAATTAGATCTGTAAATGATGTTATGTACAATGTTTTTCAAAATATATGACTAATTTTCGCCAATTTTTTTCGTTAAATAAAGGCAATTTTAAATGTAAACTTTTAACATTTTTCTTCATATTTTTTCTTTAAAGTTTTCCCTCGGATAGAACAAAGAACGCTTAAAAATGCTGTAATTCTAATTTTCGTTTCTCAATTTCGAAAAAAAAGTTGCAAATAATGCGAGAATGTATGTGATGTTATAGCACCAATAGTTTTTTTATAATTCTAGAAGCAATTCCTAAGAATTCACAACGCACACGACAGTAGACACCAGGGATTCTTTTGCACGGCATAGTATACACAAACGGACAACAATCTCTATCTTCTGTGCAACACTGCGCATGCGCAGATCAATAGTGCTGCCGATTGCTGTAAAGCTTCGCTGTGCAAAACCTCCCTATTCTTCCTCCTGTTAAAGGAAAACACGGCAGCGTGCGAATCCCCCACCCTTCCCGCAAGCAGCCGGCCGTGCGCGTGGCGGGGAGGGGCGGGGGAGGAGGAGGTTGTGGGTGACTCATCAGAGAACGGCGCAGCTGTGCTCGGCCGCCGCGCCGCGGGGGCGAAGCAGACACCTCCCACGCGCCGATCGGCTGACTGGAAAACAGCGCACGCGTCAAAGGCTCCAGCCCAAGGAGGCCGGCCCTGAAAGGCTCAGCCCTCGCGGGAGGAAACGCTTCGCAAATTCGTGGACACTCTGTCGAGAAACGCGGCGCGGAAAGTAATGCGCATCTTTCTTTGCGTGTTGAATGATATAAATCAGGGATGTCCAACTTGCAAAGCCTCAAAGACCACAAGTAAAAATATTAAGATGGTTGTGGGACATAACTGCATTACTCGAGCGATCCACAGCAGACTTCCCCATGTCCACCACAATACAATCACATGCAAGGCGGATCCAAATCATGAATTGCATTATATTTCTACAAAAAATTATATCTTAAACAAATCTATGATTTCTAGATGCCTAAGAAAAATTAGATCTATAAAAATCTGACAAAAAATCATCGGTGGTTCTTGAGACCCGCCCCCCATCCGAGAATGTTATTGTCAAGCAATAACGGATACATTTGAATTAATTGCATAAATTTTAACATTAAAAATATTTGTTTAAGACAGACACTACTAAAGCGGTTACTTAGTGTTGTCAAGAACGTAAAGGCAAGAAACCTACGTAGGTGTTTTAGTTGTTTTCAAGAGCATTATAAAGCTGCGACAAAATGACTTCATCAATCAATAAGAAGTTCTACGCACATACGAGTATGCCAAAAGTTTACACAACTGATCATTATTAGAATTCACAACTGGTTTTCTCCACGAAGTATTACGTTCGCCAGTCGCGTCATATTTCGTTCAACGCACCTGTGTTTGACGAACGTATGCATCCCATACAGTTGGGGAACGAGTTTAGGTTTCCTTGTTTCGGAATTATTCATGTTTGCTTTTTTGTCGTGTAGGGAAGCACGAGTCACATGCGTGATAGGATACTAAATGCTCCAACGAGAGGAAATTTAGAGAAACACGAGTACATTTAAAATCCATTCGTGGTAAAAATAAATAATAGAATAACCGAATTATAAAAAAGATTCAACCTTATTAAATATAAAAATGTAGTTACATTTATACGCAGACAGCACAATGAATTACCAAAACAATACATCGCGTAAAGTTATTTCCTAGCCGGTTCGTGTTGGTAAATGCGCTCATCAGGCTAAAGTCCTAAGTGTTCTTTGAAACGGTTCCTTCTTCATCCACCCATTTTGGTTGGGAACTATCAATCTCTTAATTTTACTTTCTTGCACTTACTTTGTAAGAAGAGAAAATGACGCGTTCGTACGCCGGAAAACGGTGAATTTTAAATAGAAAAACTCTTATTGCCGGGCCTTGATAAAAAAGGATAAATCCTATTGTAATTAATAATTGGAAATATGTATGTAGTCTCAGAAGCATAGAGTCCTGTAGAATTCTGAACGGGGTGGGGGTGAATATTTTTATGCTAGGAATCGGGTTTGAATTTATTGTGATACTTTTTGAAGAAGATCTCTTAGTAATTTTTAAAAACTGAACTATTAATTTATTAAATTATTAAATTTACTGCCAATTTATCATGGGTTCGACACACAACATACACTCCTTACCTGTTGCATGTGGACGTGTAATTCTATACAGAATCACGATACCTGGAAGTGCAATTGTTTTAAATCAATTATTAGATTGACGGCAACTACTATGAATCATCAGCCTTTTTCAACAAAAAAATATAATATTTATTCTTATCATCAATACATTAAAGTTCTATCAAATGTATGTGAAATACTCTCACTATAAACGTTGAAATACCGTACTGGTTTTACTACAGTTCGTAACCTTGATCGATGGCTTCTCGGTTGACTAGCAGAATATTGTTCTTGGTGTGCCAATTCTTGCGTACTATCCTAAATTTAAAAAAAAATGTTCTAGAATGTCCTCAACGATTGCTATAATTGGACTTAATATTCCCACAATTTTAACACGCGGTCGCGACTTTCCCTATGTGTGTTTCGTATGAAACACCTACTCGGGACTGACTATATTCATCTATTTATTGGGAAATGCTTCCATCTACGAAGCTGCCCTAATATATATCTCCTTGAAACACGGAGCCTGATTAATTCCGACTTCCAATCATTATATTAATAGAAATTCCCAATTACAATTTAATATCACAATTTACACAAGACGAATTTCTCAAATTTCAAACTAAAGAAATTCTCGGCTTACTATAATCTCATAATATCCAGCCCATGTTGAAAACCCGATCGCACCTCACCAACCGCTTACGTGTGATCGCTACGAAATTTTTCTATTGTGACATACCAATATGCAAGTCATTTTTATTAAATGTTATTTGTCGTAAATGGGTGGAAATGCTTGAGTAATTAAATAGGAATATGGCGCGTTAGCAACGGCGCACAAGTGGTTGTCAAGATAAATAAATATTCATCTGGTATTGAAAGTGACGGCGTGGCTAGTCAGAGTTGAAAACGATTTGGGGATTGGTTGGAGAGAGCAACGATAGTCTACTACTGCGGAAGTATGTCAGAGTTTTTGAGAAGAAAACAGTAGAAAGGGGGAATCCGAGGTTTGGAGGGTTGAGCAGTAATAAGAAAACGGACATTCTGCCATATGTGGTGACGCTGTGCGGGTCGATCGCGGATAGATAATTTGTGTAATTGGAACTTGTAGTTTTTCATGAGGAACGTTCGACTCCAAATAATTTACAGTGTGTTGAAAGTATAGCTCACGAACAGTTTGGACTTTAATTATTTTTACAACACGCGGAAATCAGAACTCGTGAGAAGTCGTATATGATAGGACCCGGAAATATTCTGGACAAGTAATTAATTTGTGGAAATTTAAAACATTTCCGCTGTGTAATCGTAAAGAACTGAGTATAATTTTGCATGTTTAATCGAACTAGAACTACGAATATTTGAAGTAGTGCGGATCAGCGGTTCGGCAACGTTCGCGTGGAAGAACAGGAAAGAAGAACGCGGTACTTCGACTCTGAAATTCGCATCACCCCCCGGTGATGGAAGAGAAGATGGTCCTTCGTGGCGACGTCGATCAAGAGCGCGCGAAGTATAGTGCAGTATAAAGTTTCGAACAAGGTAATGACCAAAGGACAGTCTTTCTGTTGCAATAAGCAATAAATCCTAAGTTTCTTTTTGAAAGGAAAAGAAACGATTTTCATTGGCCAATTAGAGCTAATAAGTAGCTAGATAAAATATTTGTTTTCAGATTCCTCGCCTCTCTGTATGGATGGCAGATCGGGTAATCGGCTTTCAATAGGTAATAGCGATTCTTTCAGACGCAACCCATCGACCCAGCTAGCGGGACAATATTTAGTTTTCTTTGAGGCAATAATAGCTAAATTATTATCGTAACCTTTTTCCTGGCGCCCATGTTAACATAAATTCGGAAACGGGTTACGACGAAACGCCCAATAATTGTGAGCAGTTTGTGGGCATGTTTCACATAAACTGAATCCATGCGACCTTCCTGGCGATCACGACCATTCAACGCGCCCTCTTCACACTTTCTGCACATAATATGTTCGGGGCCATGTCCATTTTACACAACGTTCTGACATCAAGCATGGAATATTAACCTTGTTGATTCGTTGTCCTAACAACGCGTATTCTTTGAATGAATTCTTTGATGCCACATTCCAACGCTAAGTGTCGATTTTATCATTAAAAACTAATTCCAATGTTCTTGGCTTATCACATTATTGAAAAAAATCTAAAGGTTTTGTCGATGTAGGATAAGCCTTGAGAATTTTGTTCTCAAGAAAAGTAACTTAACGAAGCCAATGTTAAGATTTCCGACTTAGGGCGTGCAAAACAGTCCAATTTACACGATTTCAGTATTTCGTAAATGTACTACACTCTCTCACCAGAATGGGGATACATTACTGAGCATCTAAAACTCATCGCATTCGGACAATATCATGACTTATTCCAGAAAAAGTCACATCACCAAGTTCCTCATAATATTTTAGCAATAAATAATTATTTGACCGTTATGGACTCAGAAGCATAGACTCCTGTAGAATGTAATTTTTGTATATTTGTTTCATTTCGATGCAGCTATACACCCATCAGACCTTATGAGCATTTCAATGACTCGAAGCGCTGTTGTATTCTCAGGAGATCATTATCATCATTTGTGAACAGCGAGTGCACTGCAATTCTGACGGTCGGATGGCTGGCAAAGATCCTGACGGCCTGAAATCGTGCACGATCGCAAAACCGCGGGCATTTGCATCTCATTTCCGTCAATTTACAAATTTGCATTTAGCTTCTTATGTATCGTACAAAGTTTTTTTTTCTTCGGCAATTCTTAGAAATATCCCCGACTCTTCGATTTATTAAGCACAACATTCTGGGCGTTCTAGAAGAAAATCGCCAGGAAGAGGTGTATTTTTTTACCAAAGGAAGTGACTCTAGTGTATTCTGTCCTACGCCTGACTGTTCAAATAAGGGTAATTTAAAAACAATGTAACATAATTCATCGATGAATGACCAATCGACCTTCGCAAGGTGGTCTCTGAGACGGGGTATACCCCACCTCCTCCAAGATGATTCATAAACTTGGGAGGTCTCTGCGACACCTTGGGCCTGCGTGTTGACCCCGTTCATCTGCCGTCGCCACAATGTTCCCTCGTGAACCGACAGTGTTTTGGCCTCTGCCACTTCCCCAGTCACCTCAGGGACGACGTAGTTGTTGCCTTGACGTCTACCACATGGCCGCACTCGCTTCCGCTGCATTCGTTTGTTTCCGTCCCTTCCATCTTCGTCTGCCACAGAAGCAATTTTTAGAATTTTCAGCGACGCACCGAACGAAACCTCGACTTCGTCACCACTTGTTGACTAAATTTTGTTTTTGCTGGTCTCGGCGTAAAAATATCGTCGGTGCAAAAGAAATGCGTCACATCTCAAAAGTTAATCAATCACAATAATTTGGTATTTTACATATCGACCATCCTTTCTTAATTTACCATTCAAGTTCACTTTTAAAACAAATATTAAATTGAGATTTTCGGGTTGGAGGGCGAAATACAATTAGTAATATCCTAGTTGATTTTGTAATTTCATTAATACGATTAACTCTTGGGAATTGGTATATGTATAACGGAAAAGATCCGTAATATATTGAGAAAATGGAATGTTTCGCCTACTAAAAGGTAATTAAGATAGTTCATCAGACATCCAGTACGTCCAGTAAAACACTGCCTTTGGATGCGAAGTAACAGCTCCATAGATATTATGATGTTCTTCTGCAAAATGACAATTTTTGAGCTGACGCCAGGTAGCAAATACCACAGTTACAATTCGCATATTTTTTCCTGATACTCGCTATCTTTGCAGAGCTAAGAGCAACATACTCATCCGACATTGGATGTACATCCGTTATTCTCAAATTTTTTGATCCTTTTTTTTTTTTTTTTTTTTTTTTTTTTTTTTTTTTTAAATCTCAATTTGTCCCTTCTGTACAGATTCCAGCTTGCCAACGGTTGTGCTGAGGGTTCTCTGTTTATTGAAATTGCCACTCTTATCGACTTCCTTGTTGACAATATTCCTCTTCGTTATTCATCGATCACCACTCACATCACTGTTATCCATTTCCATCATTAACGCGGTTCCCTCAATAACGCCGTTGGTCATCGTCTTCTGCATCGTTTCTTCTCTGTCACCACACCCGGCTGCTTTTTTTTTACTTCCTGGAGGTGAATCCTGCCCTGAGAATGGATCGGAGCCATACCCTTGTTTTCTTTTGTTCCAATTTCCGAAAAGTTCTTAAGTTACCATGACATTTTCATCAATAATAAATTTATTTTGACAAATACAGAATTAAAGGCGCGAAATGATGCGCTGAGCACCTAATGTTTGCCCAAATGAATGAAAGACGCCAATTAAAAGAGAGTGTTGCTTAAATTCATCTTGTGTTCCATCCCGCCGCTTCCTTGGCTCGAAGTGAAGGTGGCGTTTACTACGTGTGACCTCACGTTGTGCGTCTGCTGTCTTCTCTGTTTGGGAGTTCTTCCGCTGCTGAACGAATTGGGTCATGAAGCACTAACAAAGGTTCAGCAATGTAGGTTATGGCTGCAGGTGGTTCTGTTTACAACATTACCACGAAATATTTTCCCTTTCCTGTTCAAAGTCAATCATAAATATAATGATTTCATAAATAAAAGTTCAATATCTGAGTGGGAGTATTACTAATTAAATGCTAACATTTGTGAAAGTTGTTATAATTTGACGTCGAAGTTTTCAATAATGCAATACTTATTCATTTCGGTACGTATATTGTTTAGACTAGCTCCAGAAGTATCAACAAAACTCTCAAACAACAAAGAGTCTCTGAAATATTTTGTGGAGTTACGTCTAATATACTGCAAGAACAACTTTTGAGTGAAAATATTCCTTCTTCATAGTATTCCGCACTAAATTGCTAAATAGGAAATATAAGTAATTTTTTTTCTGTAGTGGCAA
This sequence comes from Teleogryllus occipitalis, assembly GCA_011170035.1. NCBI lineage: Eukaryota > Metazoa > Arthropoda > Insecta > Orthoptera > Gryllidae > Teleogryllus > Teleogryllus occipitalis. Next base: position 22,094 of record BLKR01000273.1, read on the forward strand.
GTCAACTTCAATAAAAGTGCTTTTTTTGTTTAATTATAGAATAACTGATTCTAAATAATTATTTGGAAGTTGAAATTCAAATCTCAAAACTTCGTTTTTTCCAAGGAAGGCAGTGCATTTCAGAACGTCCGCGATTACATATTACAAATAAATTGATAGATTAGAAAAACGTCGAAATAAAGAACACACCATATGATATGAACGCAATGCACAAACGGAATGCATAGAAAAGTGAATTAAAACTTTTCACTCGTAATCTTATCTTAACCTATTCTGGTTACTAGCCTATGAATACACTCTAAATAGAACTTAACAGATTTAGAAAATCACAAATTTCAAAGCATTCACACAGATCCATCATCCTACAACTCGTCAAACAACCGCCGATCACCTGCATCGACGGATGCCATTTGGGCATCCTCCCGGCCCAATGCCAGTGTTGCCAGGTTGTAATGTTGGTATACCACCAATAAGATGTCATCCCCCCCCCTAGATTATAAAATAATCACCTAAAATGTTTCTGCTTTTTTTAAGTTACTACATAGTAAATTTTATTACCAATTTTATCAATTAGTACTTTATTTGACAAATATTTAAAAATTCGTTATAAATTAACCACAACATATAGTAATAATATTTAACGGATTAACACTTAATTAAATGTCGCAATTTAATACAGATTTAAATGCTTAAATAATATTAAACGTAACCTTACTTTTCGAGACGTTTATCGACGATTTTGAATGTAATCGCGAGCTTAAGATCGCGTCAATATAGTTTATAGCAAGTACATTACATAATGCACTTACTATACATTTAATACATTTAATTTATTATAAAAACACAGCAAGTACGACTGATACCGACCGCGGCCAGACATCTGCGCCACCCCTCTGCTTTGACGTCACCCTCCAAAAATGAGAAAAAAGAGGAAGAGCGGGGAGAGAGCGCACAGAGAAAACAATCTTTAACAGCTGACAAATTAAATTTTGTTGGTCACGAATTTAATGTTAGAACTTCCTTGTTCACTCTAATTGTAATACATTTAATTTATTAAAAAATATGAATCACCTTAACTTTCCCCCAAAATAATTACCCCTCCCAACAACCCACTAATCCAAAAAATAATCCACTAATGTAGGGGGAGTCCAGCAGCCTGGCAACGCTGCCCAACGCCACGGCGCACACTGGTCTAATCGGGCCTAAAACTTGGTCATAATTGCAAATGTCAGTGGATTTGCGTAAAAATTGGTATCAAGGGGTTTTTGAGGTCGCTGAATTAGAATATCATTACGAAATTTCAAAATTCAAAATGGCGCCTTCAAAATGGCGGATCGACTCATTTAAAAACAAAGAAATATGCATATAAAAATATACATATCGGGCTCTGAAGGTCATTGATTTCAAATGTCATAATGAAATTTCAAAATTCAAAATGGCGGCTTCAAAATGGCTAAGTGACTCATAAAAATGAGCCCAATGTGCGTAGAAATATGTATAAAATGGTTCTGCTTGTTCCGAAATCTCATCAACCTCATCATTCTCATCATACAATATTCTGAGACTCTCGTCAGAATTGAGTCCTTTCCGAAACATATTTCAACAACTCACTCAAAAGAAAGAAACTAAAATTGATTAGCAAATGATTCGCATTCGAATAAAGATTTCACCTAGGACGACCGCACTCTTGTAACACAGAACAGCAACTGAGATGTAACTCCCAACACCCGACGTCTGATACATGACACATTCTGAAACAGGATGTGTTCTTGGCGATGAGTTCCACGAATTAAAAAGTCGTTGACACTACCTGGAATTATTGCAAGAGGCAAGGAGTAATACCGAATCTAAGCTGTGTTATCAAGCCACAAATGATAGCGAGTGTATAAAAGTCACCCACAGGCTCATTCGGTTAATCTATTGAGTTTTGTAGTCCAAAAATATTGGGAATAATAATAATAATAATAATAATAATAATAATAATAATAATGCAGTTATTACTGGCGATGCTCAATTATTAGTGAAAAATCACTAGTGGTTCCACAGCATCGCACAGATTTTCTCGTACTAGTTAAATTGATCGTCTCTTATTTGTCGAACTGTATATATATATATATATATATATATATATATATATATATATATATATATATTCAAACAAATGTCACCCATCTGTTGGGAACCCAATATCTATGTATACTGATCTAATTTCGTCGGCACTTATTGAATAAACAATATTTTATTTAATATTTAATTATGAATAATTGAATCAAAAATTAGTCAACAATACTTTGAGGTGACCACATTGAATTCACTTTTACACCTTAGTTACCCATAGTTTTGTTTGTTGCGTCAAGAAAAGAAGAATCCTTAAAATACACTAAAAATCTGAAAGTGCTCGGTGGCTCTGGTTATTATTGTTTAATCCCTCCAAAAATTTATATTATTAATTTTACTACTAAAAGTAATTATCTGAAGGAGAAGTAAAAAAATTATTCCAAGAAGTCAATTCCCTGTGGCATCGAAGAAACCATCGGGGGCGATCTAGTGTTATATCTTACTACGTAGCATTGTAGTATAGTCGCTTTAAAACAAAAAGATGCAGATATGTGCAGCTAAATTTGTGTTATTCTGATTAAGGACATTCTACTTGATAAATAAAAATAATAATTGAGGCAGGACCTCGCAGGACAAAAAATATAATCTACAATATATACGACTAACTTTGTTACGCTACATGGTTTAGAATTCAACCGCATCATATATAAAAATATTATACACTTTTTCTTAAAAATATACTTAACTTATAGCCATAAGTGTCTTATATTCGGAAATACAAAAAGAATCCTTAAAAAAAATTTTAAAACCCTTTTTTTAATTTCACGAATATCGTTGGCAGGAATCAACGAATTCGAGCCATTCGAGCAACGGCAACTTTACGACACCGTGTGGAAGACAAAAATGATTGAAATAAATTTCTGAAGCTGAAGTAGTATGCTCCAATGTCTTCCGAACGAGATTTGATAAGTCAGAATTCCAAACGCGCACTTTGAATTTTGCAATTATGGCCAGGTTTTTGCCGCGATTAAACCAGTGTGCGGCGCAGTGGGTTCGAGCCCGCGCGCGAAGAGACGAGGAAGCCGCGGGGGCCGTCGCTAGAGCGCGCAAATAAACGAACGCCCTTTCACCCATCAGAATACCCGGAACGACACACAAATATCCACTGCCCCCGCTTTCAAACAAGGCGCTGCCAGGAAGCGCGAGCGCAGGCGCGCGTGGAGCGGGGCAGACTTTTAGTGGATCGTGTCATCCGAGTCGGGCAGGGAGCGTTTTGAGACGGCACGGCGGACGCACGGCGGAGTTTGAAGAAATACTGTTTCCGTGAAGCACAGTGGGAAGAAGTAGTTCATTGTTCTGAGGAATGGCGTGAAGGCGTGAGGAATGGCGTGAAGAGGTACGCCGAATCATGGGTCGAAAATATGCGTACGAATTAGAGTACGAAAATAATTCAATCTCATTGATTTCACATTCAAGTATGACGTTCTTGAAATTGAAGGTATGAGAAGTTTAATTGGAGTGTTGAAAGGATTGACCCAAGGGTTGATTTGTGGAGAATAAAGTTTAATTCATGCTTTGTTATTTGCCTGGGGAATAATTTACATATATTGATTATCTAAAAGGGGATTTGGTAGTAATTAATATTATACAATTAAGTTGTTTTGGATATAGTATTTCTTGAAGTATTGGTGAAATGGTGCCAGCTATCACGGTTAGACGTGAAATACAAGTGAATATTGATGATTGGAAGTTAATTGTTGATTTTCTAGAATTTTGTAATTAAATTTGGTGGAACAAATAAGTTGTATTTGTTTCATTATTAGTATAGTGAGGCTTCGAAATATGAATATAGATTGGGATTAGATAAGTATTGATATTTTTCTCCAGTTTGTGTCACTGTTTGTGGGTTACTCTTACACTGCCAGGAGAAAGCGTGAAACTGGGAAAGGGTTAATTCGCATTATCTTCCCCTCCTAGTGCAATAAAATGTGTACGACGTGTTAATGATATTTTAAAAATAAATCGGCAGTTAATGTGAATGTTTAGTGGATTATTCGACTTAGTACGTTGATTTATGAACTATGCACGAGTAATCGTTTAATAGACAAGTTTTGAAGTTCTTGTTTCGTAAAGTATGGGTAAGGAATACAATATTTTTCACAGGTTGAATGGGGGAAATCGTTTTTCTTACAACTATTTTTCCGGGTACATCCTCATTACTTTATAAGAAATACTTTACTTTATATGTCAAGGACAAAGAATGTGTAGATACATTTCAACGAAATTAACTTGGATCTTTGGTCATAGAAATTGAATTGTTTTGAGAAATAATCAAAGTACATACCAAACAAAGGAGGGAAACAATACTGATAATGACTCGTTTGAATTAATTACAAAATGCAAGGAGCATAAATTATGCACTATTCCGTTTCTTTCTTTTCTAAATATGTTTTCTGTTGTAAATATTTCTAAAACAACCAATCATACTCTAGGCTTTGCAAAAAACATGCACATTTTTAATGAAATACGAGCATTACCCGACAGATCCAAACTAATCGACCGACACACTTTTAAATATCCTAAACATCAATACGTTTGCTGCAACGAAGTTACAAATGATACAGCAAATGTTAACATAACTGCGAGGTAAGCGAGACCGCACGTAGGCCCCCAAGGAGTTTCCTCGTCCTGTGAGCAAGTTGATCTTGACGCGACAAGTTGCGGTGGCAGCTGATGCTGCTTAGCTGTAACCCACACGAGGAAGCGCGGTTTGGTTCTTCAAGCCCTTCTGCAAGCCCCTCCTCACTTGCGGTCTTCGACATGCACATAAAAAGCCCTGCGCTGTGCTCGGGAAGATAAGCCTTGCGAATTCCTAGAACGTTGCGCAGGGGAACAGTATCGCTCTTCTGGCGTTCCTGGAGGGGGGAGAGAATTGTTTTCGACTTAATATGAAAATCACAAAAGTCTACGTACAGTTGCGACATTCATTCTATTTACAGGAACTGTTATATGAAGGTAAACCAGTCAATGCAGAAATGGGTTTTCGGTTTGGGAATCTAATAAAATAATCATTTTTGATCCTCAAACATTAAGAACGTAGCAATATCTCTTCTCTATATAAAAAAAGGACGTTGTTTGTTCGACATCGATTAACTCCAGCACCGTTTAACCGACCTCCATGGAAGTGGCATATCTACGTATCTTTTATGGAGAAGGATTTTATGCTATTCATTTTGTTGGAACTCCATTAGATGGCGCTTGTGTTAAATGCAATTCCCAATCCACCTGGGCTTCATTGTTGCTGGGCGTTTCCGTGTGACGCTAGGAGAAGCTGTGGAGGATAGAACATGCGGGCGGCACAGGATGGAGAGAGAGAGAGAGAGAGAGAGAGAGAGAGAGAGAGAGAGAGAGAGAGAGAGAGAGAGAGAGAGAGAGAGAGAGAGAGAGAGAGAGAGAAAGAGTCAAACAGAGAGAGACAAACAGAGGAGAGAGATACAGAGAAGAGAGAGACAGAGGGAGAGAGAGACAGACAGAGAGAGAGAGACCGACAGAGGGAGAGAGAGACAGACAGAGAGAGAGAGAGACAGAGGAGAGAGAGAGACAGAGAGAGAGAGAGAGACAGTCAGAGAGAGAGACAGAGAGAGAGAGAGACAGAGAGAGAGACAGAGAGAGAGACAGAGAGAGAGCAGAGAGAGACAGAGAGAGACAGAGAGAGAGACAGAGAGAGAGACAGAGAGAGAGAGACACAGAGAGAGACACAGAGAGAGACACAGAGAGAGACACAGAGAGAGACACAGAGAGAGACACAGAGAGAGACACAGAGAGAGACACAGAGAGAGACACAGAGAGAGACACAGAGAGGCACACAGAGAGAGACACAGAGAGAGACACAGAGAGAGACACAGAGAGAGACACAGAGAGAGAGAGAGAGAGAGAGAGAGAGAGAGAGAGAGAGAGAGAGAGAGAGAGAGAGACAGAGACAGAGACAGAGACAGAGACAGAGACAGAGACAGAGAGAGACAGAGACAGAGAGAGACAGAGACAGAGAGAGACAGAGACAGAGAGAGACAGAGAGAGACAGAGAAAGACAGAGAGAGACAGAGAGACAGGGAGAGCAGTTAACGTCTGCCGGGTTGTGCTAGTATTTTCTTAAGTGTAAATGTTAAAATACCAATACTGCCCTAAATTAGGGCGAATTTAAATTTAAAATGTTTTCTTCTTTTGTTTTTTGGTGTCTGTGTGATAGTATTTTGAAAAATTGGATTTAGAGTTGGTATATGTTTAAAATAGAAACGCACATTTGGAAACCGATGAAAACATCCATAACATTTACATACTAATAGAATAAATAAAAATTACATTATTTTCCTGTTTTGCAAGAGCTTCTGAAAGGACATCGTACCTAATTCATCATTACCTAGAATTATTGCGTTAGCGGGTGGCAGGACACACAACCCATGTGTGACCGCGGATTTCTTTATTCAGTCGGCTTTTCCTCGTGAATAACGAAACAAGGAGAAAACAACGCAATACAAACGCAATCTCCGCTCCTAATTTTTCGCAGGTCGCAGCTGTTCGTAGCATTTCAAATGCCAACGCTTCTGCGTGAAGTCAAAACTCAATGACAATTATTACCGGAAACGAAACAAGAATAAAAAGACGAAACCTACGAAATTCCACTGGCAGCTTGCCTACATATATAAAGAAGGTGGAATTATTCTATAAAATATTTTGCATTTAATTGCACAGATGAAAATAATTTCTCGTGTAATAACAAAAGTAGTTTATGTAATGAAATACTTATGTTACTTATTATAGCATTCTAAGACTTTTAGTAGGCGAAAGAAAATAATTTAGTACCAGGAAAGACACCTTGATAAATAAACTGAAGTAGTACATTATGTACTGCTGCAGATTATTTTTTAGAGGTAGTTCGGTTTAAGTAAATTTTATTTGGATGATGCAGGTTCAATGAACTTAAACAGCCCTCTCTATTGCAACTTCACAAAACTGAAATAAATATTCCACACTGAAATAAAAGTAAAACCTGCCATTTGTTAATTCTCTGATTTCTCTGTAAAGAGACAAAAATGAAGAGAATTTGGTTATCAAATAAAAATTGTACCAAAACAGAACATTGCATCATTGCCTTTAAATTGATTGACTTTTTCGTGTTTCCGGGCGCGTCAACTGCTTTGGTCATTAGTCTCGTTAGTGTAGTGCATGGTTTTTCTCTGGAGATGGCGGTGATCTTCCCCTTCTGGATGGCGAGATGTGGCGCCGACCTACCGTCGGCTAGCGGGGTTTCCCCCTAACCAGGACTCTCCCACCAGTGGGGCACCGCCCCAGCCGAGACAAGCTCTAGGCTCCCGACCGGTCTCCCGGAATATAAGGTAGTGTAATGCATGGTAGAGTAAATGTGTGTGTGTGCGGGGGGGGGGAGAGGATAGGAGAAGGAAGATGAAGCACAGATCGTGCACGGTCCGTGGGCCGTTTGGTAGGGTACTGCTCCGACATTCGCCCGATGTTGATCGGAGAAACCACGGAAAACTACCGATCAGAGCAGCCGGCCGCTAGAATGCTCCTCCAGATAGCGACTTAATTCGACTTAGCTGAAAAGCTAGTGTCGAAAATCCTGCCGCTGTCAGGACACGAACCTAGGACATCCCGGTCAGAGGCACTGCTGTGACATCAGTTGATGCACTGAGCTACCGGTTTGCTTTTAAAGGAATTATATCCAGTTGTAAAATTATTTCAAAAGTGTCCGTAAGCTTTCAAGATTATCTCGCAAATTCCCAAATTTTCTCTGATGAATGAAATTCTTTGAATTTCCTCAGTTTTCCGGAAAGTAAGCACCGTAACGGAAGTGGAGCCAGGATGCGGTAGGAGTGGCCGCGCGTGGTCTGTGTCTCGTTATTGCTTCGGAATTCACATGAAACGGATGAGAGGAAACTAAGGACACAAACAACCAGAGCAGAAACGATCTAGATTTCTCGTCTAGGCAGTAGCATCATATTCGTGTGTGCTGATATGTAAGATCCAACACGGTCGAGCCTAGGAATTCGCGGTTAACGCAGCTTCATTTTCAGGAACCAAGCCAGTACATCCATTGAACAAACCAGTGGAGTTCGGAGAGATTTCCTGGGCGATTGAGGCACCAGCCCGGACGCATTCCCATGCAAGATCGTACCTACCGGACATTTCTGTTTTTCTTGACCCACAGACATTCCTTCTTTCATAGCTGATTATTAACACTTCCTCTACCACAGATAAGGAAATAAAAATATATTAAAATTGGAAACAAAAAATACAGCTGGCCGTGATTCACTTTGAAACAGAGAGAGTGTTTGTAGAACTGATTTGCCAAATATTCAAGTTCAAGAATAGACCATCAGGACAAGTATTAATTTTTCGGGGTCTCTGGCTGTAAGATCTCCCGATGGGTTATCCTATGTTTTTATCCTATGACCGGGGCCCGGCCGCAAGAGCGTTTCTGTCGAACTGTCCAGTAGGTGAGAGAGTGAAAACAACAACTGTGCAAACGCTGACACCCGGATGATTCATTGATTATTTTTTATTGGCGAAGATGGCAGTGTTCCCCGCGCAGAAACGTGATATCCGGCGCTGACCCAAAAATCGCCTTGAGTTCCTCCCCATCAGGTATCTCCCTCAGCGAGGCACCGTTCCAGCCGCGACAAGCTCTTCGCTCGCGACTGGTGTTCTCACATTGCAGTGGCGTAGTGTTTGCATGCAAGGGGAATCGAGATACAGAAGAAGAGAAGGCCGTCCGTAGTCCCTGGCCCGTTTATGAGTGTACTACTCTCGTATTCGCCTGGTATTGGAAACTCCGCCAACAACTACCGACCAGAGCAGCAGGCCCTTAGAACACCCTTCCACCCCGGCAGAATTCGACCTAACAGCTATCTGTGCACAATCCGCCCCCTTTCTGGATGCAAGCCCTAGGATCCCCGGGTCAGGGGCTCTGCGATGGCGCTCGTCGTCCCCGTGAACCATTGCAGCCGGTGCTCTCCCCTGGGCAGTGCCCACTGCGCTCACATTCATTCCAGGGCCGCAATCAGCGTTCGGCTGGCGCGCCGGAGCATGGACCGAAGGCGGCGCGGCGCCAGCCATCCGGGAAGTTGCGGTTATCTCAGTGCCCCAACGCGGCGCGGCGTCGCGACGGCGACAGCGCGGCGCTGGCACATGAGCGGCGACGTCATCGCCCGTCCCCGTCCAGGGTGACTCCGAGATGATCCGCGTCCGGCGTCGCGACGCCGCGAGGCCAAGGCCAGCGCTCGGGAGGCGTCCGGTTGGCAGATTCATTGATTGATTAGTGACTCCGGGGCGTCAATGGCTAAGGGCCTTATTCTCGTAAGTGTAGTGTCCGTTTATTAGCGCACTACTCTCGTATTCACACTTGTTATCGCGAGAGGTGGTGGAGAGATCCGGGGCTGACCTACCCGACGACTTGCGGGGTTTTCCTTAAACAGGTACCTCCCCCATCGGTAGGGCACCGCCCCAGCCGCGACAGGCTCTAAGCTCCCGATATGCGTGGTAGTGTAGGGCATGCAAATGTAAGTGTGTGTAAATAAGTGGGAGGATGGGATACGGAAGAGGAAGGAAAGATAGCGTGGGTTCCGTGGCCTGTTTGTTAGGGTATTGTTCCGGCATTTGCCAGGTTTTTATCGGAGAAACCACGGAAACTACTGGACAGCTATTTAGCCAGTATCGAAAATCCTGCCACCGTCGGGACTCGAACTCTAAGACATCCCGATCAGAGGCATTACGGTGACATCAATTGGTGTCCTGAGCCACCTAAGGTGGTAAGCGTGGTTTAAGGCTTTTTGGCACCTGCAACGCGATCTCGCTTGGGGACGTTCAAGCATCAGAAGTTGATACTGCCATTGTAGCTTTGTTGGTCCAAGGTGTCTGTCATTGAGAGCGCGCATTCCAGAAAGAGATCAACATCCAAATCAGGAACTCAAGAAGCGATTACTTCGTCTCCTCCCACGATACCTTTACTGATCAAAGAACTGATTCTGCTACACTCATAAGTTTATCCAGTTTAATTTACAGTGGATATTTTTGCAATAAAAAATTACTTTCCATTCTCATAGTCGTTTAAAATAACAAACTAGAATCCAATATTCAGACTAGTTTCCCACTGGTTGTTTTATCACTCTGCTTTCATTCCGGTTACGGACACCGAGTGTACGGTAGGGAATTGTGGTATCTTTAATAACGGACCTGGGCAATTCGTTCTTTAGATAATGAAGAGAAGACCAATGCAATACAATTTACGACTGGTTTTGGAGATTCGAAGTTTGTCAAAACAAATAATAAAATAGTACCTTTTCGTTCATATGAGAGCTTTGCTCTTCCTAAATTACTGCATAAAATATTTACTTCCTGTCTTCAATAGCCTTTTCCTCGACGCTGATTGTGCTGAACGATTGACATAGCGATACAATATTAGGTGGAGAGTTGCAATTTAGACATGTCTATCGCGTGACACTCATATGCCTTGCGGAGGAGTACATCGCGATGGAGCTACACCATTGCCATTTTGTTTACATTCTCTTTCGAACATTTAAATTGTTGTTAACGAATACAAAGTTTATGCAAATATGAATCTTTCCGAATGAGTAGTACCTTATCCATCCTACAGAAGTGAGGACCAAATTTCATATCACAGTTTCATTTATCCTCTTATTTACATTATTAATCTACATTGCACAGAATCATTCAATAAACCAATATGCTGATTAATATACGATTTGAGGCTTAATTATGATTAAATGCAATGACCTGTGTTAGATTCATATTTATTGCTCCCTTTTGATATATCTCATTCGGTAGTTGCCGCACGACTCACGCGATAAAATTGTAATAAAAAGAGGAAAGTGTTCGTAGTTTTTACATTCTAGTTGTGAAAAAGAATCGATTAGCCAGTCAGAATGTTAAGTACATAATATGAATTCCACTAGACAACTAATCCCCAAACAATGCGTTTAAAATTATTTGATATTGTCGTAAAAGTAGGGATGCTAATTTCTTCTAAATAATTTAAATATACGAAACTATTGAAATATACAATAAAAACCTGAAAATACCATTTAAGGATACCAAAGTGTGAAAATACCATGGTGCGTGGCAAATTTTTGAAACACTTGGTACTGTTATCTTTGTCCACTATTATCACACTACCATAAGTCACATTACTGAGCACCACTAAGTGTGATATTGACAACTACTATATTAAACTTAAAACTGTTGATTGAAAATTCAAAGCAAAATTTATTTACTGCACATTCATGGTTGAAATTCCAGTTTCAATAATACATCTCGATATGCGTCACGAAACGAGGTTTATGAAGGCCGCAAATGTCTATTTGAAGACGACCTGCAAGGAAGAATCGTCACAAATTGCACACGTCATTCTCGTACAGCGATGCACTACGTAGTTACCGACGACGTAACAACCGCATGTCGGAAGCGCTCGCGGCTTGCGGCTCGGGAGTTCCGCAATTAAAAGACGCAAAATACAGAATTAACGTTAGCGACGTAGCAGGATGGGAGAACTGTAAGAAGATGATACATTCTGGAAAAAAAATTTTATCGCGTGTCCTCCACCATTTCTTTACAATTTTCATTTGTGCGGAGGAATGGCGGGGTAGTGGTTCCGCAGCCACTTTGTGCAGGTCTGCAGTCAGACGCGCTATTTCCTCCCAAGATGAAAGTAATAAGAATGATAACGAAATGATAGTGATCCATGATCACGTGAGTCACAGTGAAAACAAGGCGGCAATAATAATAATAATAATAAAATAATAATAATAATAATAATAATAATAATAATAATAATAATAATAATAATAATAATAATAATAATAATAATATTTATTTTTGACGAGGCTCAGACCATCAGGTCCCTTCTTCCGCCTAACCACTTAAATAATTTTACATTTTCTTAATAACGGAGTAGTAAAATCTTAACGAAACCGGCCGTGACTCCGTATCGCCCATCACCAACTCCACATGAAGTGATAAGGACTGAAGCATACCCATTGAAAGCAGGCCACAATTAATATCACAGTAGATTCAAACCATGGCCAAACTATAAGACCTCTTAAAAAATATCGAAATATCCAGGATATGTAATAAGAAAACAAAACTATGGTATTTGGAATTTAAAATTCAATATAGAAGTATGTTTACAAATTTTGTGTAAACTAAATTAAAATGTAGCTTAAAAGTAATTTTCAGTCCCTTCAGCAGGAACGCTAAGCACATGATTAATTCGTGAGATCCGTTAATCATTATTGTTTTCGGTGAAAGGTGAACAGTCAGACCACTGCATCTCAGGTCGCCATTTCCCCAGAGCTCTGGAGAGACAGCCTTGCTAAGCATCATTCGAATTTATAGATTTGTATTGCATTTCGCTGAGTGCAAAGGAAAAGATGTAAATTGATATAGAGGAGGAGGAGGAGGAGATAGATGTAATAGTAATGCGAGAATGCTTTTCATGCTTGCTTCGTTTGTCTTTGGCATATCCGATGGTAAAAATCCGTTAAGGAAAAAGTTTTCCCGTTCATATGCAGACGTACTTAAGTAAATTTTTATTGTCAATTTTCTTTTACAAATTCTACTATTTTACTTTATTAGTGCGCATATTTCTGATAACGAGTAAACTCATGGCTTCAGACTTATTGTGAACACTACCATACATTTTCATCTACTGCCAGGGTATTGAAGTGAATAAGTAAAACATTCTTTTTAGGTAAATAAATGTATTCCCAATATCCATGTAGTTAATTTCCATACACAGTAGTTATCACTTGTGATCTGGGTGTGGCTTACTACGAACGATCTTTATTACTTGGCCAGGTATAACGCATTTGAAAAGTTTGCCAATCTTTCTTACGAAGTGAAGCATTACATTGCGGTTCGTGAAATTGTTGTTTTTTTTACGCTAACAATAAAAAATTGTATTTCGAATATACTTATGGGGATGGCTTTGAATTTATATTGATGCAATGCCCTAGAATACTTTCTAGATCCCCGCCTGATTATAACACTATATTAAACGTTGCTTCACCTTCCTTGATGCAAATGAAAGGGGAAATGGCGCAAGGAGGTAGGTCGCGCGCGAAGAATAGTCATTTATTATGTCAGACGTGTGAGACAGAAACAATGACGACTGCTGTTACAAGACTGCAAAAATAAATGTAATCCATTATATCATGAAGGCGATAATGTGAAAAAGCGTTATTCAAATAACTACCTGTTAGATCGCGGATTCGTAACCCATCATGTCTCCTAATCGAGAGCAATGCATTTCTAAAGAAGAAAGCATTAAACTACAAATTCTAAATCAACCTTTTCGTGTGTGTTAATGTAAGTTCGTTTTCATTAGCGGTTGCCATGCAAAGTAGACATACGAAAGTTAACAAACATTTCCAGCTCTATCTCTACGTCGGGAGACCAGTCGGGAGCTTGCTCCCGTCATCGCCGAGCATGTTCCGACTGAGGCGGTGCCCCACAGGCGAAGACACCTGAGTAGCGAACACCGCACTCCGACGTGTAGGTCGGGGCCGGATTTGACGTTATAGCGAAGAAGCAATACCGCCAGTTCTGAAGGACAGAATGCACAACACCTACGGGACAAATGTTCATACCAGTTGATGTGCCATTGCGCACAAAATAATGAATCAATCCAAAGGTGAAGACCGGCTAAGGTAGCTCAGAGCATCAACTAATGTCACTGCCTCTTAGCGGGAGGTTCCAGGGATCGAGTCCCCACAGTGGCAGGTTTCTCGACACTCATTAGCTGGGTTGGCAATTCCAGTTCTGATCGGTAGTTTTCCGTGGTTTCTCCGATCAACACCAGGCCAATGCCAGAATAGTACCCTAAAAACGGGTCATGGACCGCGCGTGATCTTTCCTTTCTCTTCCTCGACCTATCCTCACCCCTTACTACACAAAGTTACATTAACAGGCACTACACTACCACGAATGCAGGGCGACCAGTCGGGAGCTTAGATCCTTTCCCGGCTGGGACGTTGCCTCGCTGGTGGGAGAAACCCGGCTGAGGAAAAACCACTCAAGTCGATGTGTAGGTAGGCACCGAATCTCAGCAACTGGCGGGGGAAGATGACTGCCACCTCCTGAGAGTAACGTGCCCTACACTTGCTGGACTAAGAACCTTAGTGGCGGACGCGGCCGGAATCGCGGGTTGCCTGACTCACGGCGGGCGCCTCGGCGCTACGTCATGGGTGCGCGCGGCGCCCACCTCGCTTCCGCGCCGCGCCGTCGCGACGCATGCTCTGCTCTCGCTACCTTCCGCTGAGTCAGCGCGGCGCCGGGCGCTGCACTGCGCGGGCCGCACTCGATGAGGCGGCGACGCGCGCTTTTTCTGGGGATCGACGCAAAGGTCACTGCGGGCCGTTGTGCCGGCGCCGGAAGCGGCGCGCTGGAGCGTTGTTCTCCACACCTCACGCAGTCTGACGGCTGAACAGGACAATATCACCCGCTGTCCGTCCGCGGCGAACATATACGATGTCCGGAATCCATAAGAAACGTTTTAACCCGGGATAGTAACTCGATGCTTTCCATACAACAATACGTACAGGTGCTTTCACTAGTGATCGATATTTTCAGAGGATCGATTGATTGATTGGTTCGTTACTTGTTTGTTAGTGATTCAACTACTATGGTCATTAGTCCCGTAAGTATAGTACGTGTTTTTGTTCGGGAGGTGGCGGTGGTCTTCCCCCGCTGTATGGCGAAATCCGGCGCCGACCTACAATCGGCTAGCGGGGTTTTCCCCAATCAATATCTCCCACCAGCGGGGCACAGCCCCAGCCAGGACAAGCTCTAAGCTTCCGATCGGTCCCCCGGTATGTGCGGTAGTGTAGAGCATGTTAGTATAAGTGTGTGTAAGGGGTAAGGATAGGACAAGAAAGAGGTAGGAAAGATCGCGCGCGATCCGTGGCCCGTTTGTAAGGGGATGTTTGAATACTTTTTCAATGCTCCGGCATTTGCCTGGTGTTCATCGAAGAAACCACGGAAAACTATCGACCAGAGCAGTCGGCCGCTAGAATTCTCCTCCAGACAGCGACTGAATTGGACCTAGCTGACAAGCTAGGGTCGAAAATACTGCTACCGTCGGGACTCGAATCTAGGACTTCCCGGTTACAGAGACTGCAGTGACATCAGTTGATGCCCTGAGCCATCTCTCTCGGTTTTCAGAGGATGTCTGAATACTTTTTCAATACTCTCTAGTTTTCAACTATTGCACGGTAACGAAAGGGAAATAACTACCACGCTTATTGCAACACCGCAAATGTTGCTAACCTTGCACAACACACAAACACTCTCGATCAGTGCTGCTATTGTTTGGACTGACCTGATTAAATAATAGGTAAATAAAATTGCTACTAGTTTTCCACGGTCGAGCTTAATAAACAGATATCATAAACTTAATGCAGATTCCAACAGCTGCATATTAATTAATATCTCATTCAAAGGCACCTTTACTCAACCTTTTTTCAGAAGAGTATAACAAAAGTTTTCGTGCATTTGTGAGTATAGAACGAAAAATCAATTTGTAATTTCCGAAATTTGATTAAATTTTATTCTGGGTTTGACCACGGGTTGTTCAGAGCTTCCATAAACAAAGGGTTCAATTTCTTCTGAGGAGCCGAAAGACGTTAGTATGTCACATTAATGTCATGAGGAAGAGGGTTGTAACCATTAGGTCTGTCAACGCTTCATTCCATCCATTCCATCATTACCTCATTCTTATTCATGATCTGTAAGCCTCCTACTTGGTATTGGCTAAAGTAACGCAATATAATAATAAGAGATGGATTTCTGTGGTTGTAATATTTGGATCGAGATTATTTAATAAAAATAACGAGTAAACGTTTAAAGATACTTCTAAAGTATTTGGCAAAAACTATTGTGATACTGTAAATAAAATAGTTCCCAAAAGTGAAATTAATGATTTACCAACATTCTGAGAATGCATTTCAATTTTCATTTAGAATTCCAAAGTGATCCTATTTCTAGTTGTGATTTAATTATATGTACTTCAAAAATGAATAGATCGGACATGTATTATTTGATTTGATTACATGAACATTTGAGATAAAACAGCATTATTTTACAACGTATTTTAATTCATGAATAGAGAATACACGATACAGAAAGGGAATGAAAATGTAATGTGAAGTAAAGTCACTCCCGGCTCGTACTTCTCAAAATACATTACAAAATACGTTTGTCAGAAAAAGTCAAAAATGGAATTTAAGGGAAAGTGTGGTAAAAAGAAAAGTTGAACAGCTCAGAGTTAATGTTCTCCTCACATTTTGATGAAGAGTCGCCCGAGAGAAGAGAAATTTCTTTTTTTGTCCAGAGAAACACTAGGGACAAGACGTAAAGAAAACGACTTTCTTCCCCAAGGCCCACCTCGAGCCGGAAAGGACATCACAGCCTTTCTCCTGCGCAGGCGGACGTACTTGTGGTATTCTGGCAGTCGACACTGCCAGCAACATGTACTGGCTTCCAGCACACAATCCCACACGCGAATAGTCTTACAGTTTGCCAAGATTGCGGCATTCTTATGAGATGTGCATCTCTTTTTAGAGACCGAGTAATCCCCTGATGAGACTCTGTGGGAACGCTTCTAAATGCCAAGAGTCCGTTATGAAGGAGATAACACTTCAGAGAATAACTGGGTCTTGGCGCGGGTCCAGCCCTTCCCATTCGAACACAAAAATATCGCAGCTTCGTAAGAGGAGTTGATCACAACGCTTTATTATATTGGGCAATCAAGCAGAAGTCTCCATCAGATAACTCTACTCATCGTGAAAGAGAATCAACAAGATAAAGAAGAGATGTAGGGATCATGGGAAACTAGTGAACTAAACATATCAAAAATTAAATTCTCTACACACTTTAGGAGAAGTGTATTGTGTTTCCAGTATGCATAATGCCAAATATATTTTCTGGAATAGATATGCACACATTTGACTTTCACAGAGTTTGTGAATTAAAATAAATATTTCAGCAAGCTATTTCTGTTGGCATAAGGTAAATTAGATGCACCTATTTAAACTTCAATAAAAACCAAATATTGCATAGAGTCCAGTGTTACGATAAGGTGTAGTACCCAACAGGCAGATTTCTTTTCAAATAGTTAATTTATTTTTAGGACGGTCGTTCCGAAAGTAATGCCTTCCATTTATTTTCATGACAACTGCAGTAAATAAAAAAATACTAATACAATGTGTTACAATAGCGTTTTTTGAACACAACTCCCTTTTTCAATACATTCCCCTTTTTTCTATGCATTTTCTCCGATGAACAAGAACGTGCATGCCACACTCGTAAAAATCTGTACCAGCTGAAGTGACCTGGACAGGAACTTCATAGGGCACTATTCCATGGATTGTTGTTGTTTTGTTTCTGGATCATAATGGTGACACCATGCCACCATGCATGAAAATTGCCACCTTCAGCTTCGTATTAGGTCGTAAATTCCTCATAAACTTCCATTGGGTGCCGTTTGTTTTCCTATGTAAGTGATTGCAGGCCTCATCCTGTGTCCAATTTTCGATAACTCCATTTACTCAACATTACCTCTAATGCATTGCAGCCAATATTCAGCGTCATTCACAGTCCCCTGATCGTGATCCGCCTTTTCGCGCGGACAGACGCGCACCTCATTGCGTGGTGCGGCAGCTGTGCGTGGACAACCATATCGTGGTTTGTCTTTCACGTCGCTGTCATCACTGCTAAAACCAATCCCTTGAGTCGCGCTGTAGTGTCATCCACTTCATGTTCTCCGTAAAATTAAGCAAGCGTCTGTGGATGTCAAAACGTGCAATTTCCTCCGAAATGAGACATTCAATCGCACCTCTCTAACTTCTCACCCGCGTCCCAGCTAGACGCCATTTTAGCATACTGTCACTGTGCTTCTTCTGACAAATAGCAACGAACATAAACGGGAATGATCAAAATCCACAATGATACCAATCACATTCGTTTTTGCGAACATTGGCAAATGTGACAAACTGGGAGATCCTCAGATTTCAGAACGATCCTCGTATATATTTCTCATTTATCAGTTAGAAACTGAGATTCGCCCGAATCATTTTAATTTACACAGAATTTTCTTTAAGTGTAACAACAATAGCTGAACGCTTTTGGGATAGAGAGTATTGTTTCACTAAATTTGTGTTTGGTGTAGTAACTTTCAGCGTAATCAGTACTATAAATTACCTTATTTGGTAATAAATTTGATAGTATGTGGAGATGATGAAAGTTAATGTAGTATATGTCGGTCATATAATGTTTTAAAATTGTATACATTTTCTGTCCAGAAAAACTACCAATATTATTCCCTTAGTATGCGAAAATATTAATGTGAATTCTTGTGGGTAACGCAGTAACACTTAGAAGTACTTTCTGAACGATCGAATACAATAATTTCTAAAGAATAAAGAAAAACCTAAAAGTGTTTGGCTCGACATACGCGATACGTTATTTGAAACTTAGGAAGGATGGCAGAAATAAAAGAAAGAAATTCAGCGGAATCAAATTACTTCAAACAGCTAATATAATAACGAAAATATATTACTTCTCCAGAGAACTCAAATTATATTTTCAACTTTTACTAATTTGATAACATATTGAAAGTCCCAAAGAATGTCAAACAGAACCCAACCTCCCTGAAATTTCCATTCATTCATTCATTCATTCATTTCATTCGTTCGTTCATCCATTTCATTCGTTCATTCATTTCATTCGTGCGTAAATTCATTTCATTCATTTCGTTCGTTCGTTCCGGTAAACCGCGCTCACTCCCTCTCAGATCAGCAGAAAGGGTACTTCCAGATACGATGGAAAAAGTTCCCTTAAACCAAATGCCATGTGAGTAGTTTAAACTATGACTCTAACATAAAAAATGAGATTTTTGGAAAGTTTTTTAGAACCCCTTTCCCACCACCTCAGATCCTCTAGAGCCGAAAACGTCTTTTAATTTTATTTTGTTTGTCAACTTAACATTATTTAATCCTTTTTAAAAGAAAAACAGGTTAAGAAAATAATTTGTACTATCAGAAAAATACTTTTTTAAATATTTTCTTGATAGCAAATGCACATGCAAAAATTAATTTTGAAAGAATAAAAAAAACAACTTTTTCCTGTGTTTTAGAACCCTGGACCAGTCATGAAGAAATCTAAAACCATCGTCTCATAACATCAATCGTGGAGATTTTCTTTCCGATTTTTTCGATTGAAATTGATTTTTCGGTTGAAAAATAAAAGCAGTTTTCACCCTTTTCCCGCCTTTATATCACTTATGACTTTAAATACACTTTAAAAATGACTGCAACAGTGCTGTACATTTGTTTTAGTGTTTATTACATATTTGCATACATGTACCATGTAGCATGTAGCACCCAGTAATTTTTTTACCTTCCTATCCCAGGTTACCCTTTGTAATTTCGCTATTGGTTGAGATGGCGAGACATCACTGCAGCGCCTCTGACCGAGAGGTTCGAGGGTTCGAGTTGCGTCTGTGGCAGGATTTTCCTACAGCTACAGTTAGGTCGAATTCAGTCGGTCTCTGGAGAATAATTCTAGCGATCCCCTGCTCCAATCAACATCAGGCGAATGCCGGAGTAGTACCCTAACAAACGAACCACTGACCGTGCGTGATCATTCCTTCCTCTTCCTTATCCTATCCTCACCCCTTACTAATTCACATTTCCATGCCCATTACTACGTGTCGGGTGATCAGTCGGAAGCTTAGAGCTTGCCCGGCTGGGGCGCTGCTCCGCTGCTGACAGATACTCGGTTGGGACCCCTCCCCTCCAGCAAGACGTGTAGGTCGGCGCCGGATCTCACCATCGAGCTGGAAAGATTTCCACCACCTCCCTCGATAAAAAACGCATTACATTTAGGGGGCTACCTTAGAAGTTGATGCGCCCGGAAACGCTCATCAGTAAGTTGATGTAATTCCCAAAAGCCGAGGAGCAAGGCCTTGCAGCAAGGGCCCGTGGCCGCGTATCATGGAAGCGATATCGCGCGCTTCGCCTCACCCGAGGGCCAGAGGGCGGCGCGTTCATTATTGAAGAGGCAAGGAGGCGCGTGGAGAGCGAGGGCGCGTTGCCCAATGGGAGGCCGGCCCAGGAGGGGGCGGCGCCCGCCGGGGAAGCGCCACAAAAGGACTAAAGGACAAGGAGATTAGGGACGCACGTCGTTGAATGCGTTGAATGTACCAACGAGCTTCGTCCCAAAAGGCAAATGCCCACGTCGAGTCATACTCTGGAGGAATGAAAGGAGAAAGCATTTCGTGCCAAGGGAAGCATAGAAGTGCATCAGCCACGAAAATGATGCAAATGTATTTTTTCCACAGCAAAAAAATTGTCCACTCTTGCAAAAAATTACGCCGGATCAGCCGCACATGAAAATTTTGTGCGAGCGATCTGAACTCCTGTAGTGTTTATGTTTTAGCCTAATGAGAACGCAAGGAAATATGTAAATCGCGGTGCTCGCGCGCAAGGTCAGCTCCAACGGGTTTTACACGCGCATCAAAAGAATTTTCGAAGCAAACACCGGCGTAAGTAGCTCAGGCCATCAATTGATGTCATTGCAGCGCATCTGAGCGGGATGTCCTAGCGTTCGATTACCGACGGCAGAAAATTTTCGCCACTAGCTTCTTAGCAAGTCGAATTCAGCTGCTGCCAGGAGAAGAATTCTAGTGGCCGGTTGCTCTGATCGACAGTTTTTCGTTGTTTTTTCCGACCAAAACCAGGTGAATGCTGGAGCAGTATCCTCAGAACCTGGCCACTGGCCGCGAGCGACCTTTTCTTTCTTTTCTTCCTTTTCTTCCTTGTCATATTCTCATCTTCAACTTACACACACACACATACACACACACATACACACACTTACATGCACCACACCACCACAGATGTCGGGAGACCAGTTGGGACGGTGTCCTGCTGACTGGGGCGGTGCCCCGCTGGTGGGAGATACCGGTCGGGTGAAATGCCTGCAAGCTGACATGTAAATCGGCACCATCTAGGCTGGAGAGCACTGTCACTTCACGGGATAAAATAAATACTACCCCAACGGGATTAAAGACCGTAGTTCACTTGACTGGAAACGTCAATAAATCAATGCATTCGAAAGCACTGAAGTTGCTGGAGCCCGGTTTTTTCTATTTATCTATTTACTTCTTTAATTATTCATCGACGCTAGGCGAAGGCGGCGTGGGAGGAAGGCGCAAGGGCGCCGAGCGGGGCGGGGGAGGGGCGGCCTATTTACGGCGCCTTCAAGCCCAATTAGCGGCCGCGCGCGGAGGCCTTCATTTCCTGAGTGGCCGCGTGGCGGCGCGCACAGCAGGGCTGCCGCCGCGCCCGGGCTGCAAAGGGCGGGGCGGGCGGAGAGGAGGGGATCGCGAGGGCGTCGGAAAGCGGAAAGGGAAAGGAAGGAGGGGACAAAGAGGAAACGAGATGCGGCGGGGCCGGCGAGTGGGTTGGGGCGGGTGGGGGTGAGGTGGAGCGAGGGACGGTGGTGGTTGGGCGGTGGGGTGCGTGGGGAGGCGGTGCCGGTAGCCGTTGGTGGTGAGTATAGGGGAGCGCCGGTGAGGGTTTCGGAGCCCGGTGTGCTCTGCTCATCGGAAGAGCGGCGGCAATAGCACATTTATACAATAAAGGATATTTTTAATGGTGTAGAACGTACGGAACTGGTAGACAGTAAATAGAAGTTAACAGCGATGAAGTCATTGATGGAGGACAAGAAATTAAAATAGGCCGAACATTTTAATTTTACTTTGTGAGTAATAATCACAAATCGTTGGTAAATTAATTGATTGATTAGTGATTCCAAGCGCGCCAACTAGCAACGTCAATAGTCCCGTAAGTGTAGTGCCCGTTTCATCGCTGGAGGTGGCGGTGACCATGCCCCGCTAGTTGGCGAGATTCGGCGCCGACCTATACATCGGCACGCGCTGTTTCCCAGAACCAGGTTCTCCTACCACCGAGGCACCGCCCTAGCCAGGACACTCTCTAAGCTCCTGACTGCCTTCGGGCATGTGTGGTAGTGCAGTGCACGTATGTGCAAGTATGTGTAGTAAGGGGTAAGAATACGTTAAGGAAGAGGAAGAAAAGATTGGGTGGTCCGTGACCCGTTTGTTAGGAAACTGCTCCGGTATTCGTCTGATGTTGATCGGAGAAACCACGATAAACTAGCGATTAGCGCAGCCGGCCCTCAGAATTCTTCTCTAGACAGGCTGAATTCGAACGAGCTATTTAACAAGCGTTGAAAATCATGCCACCATCGGGGCTCGAACCGTAGGTTCCCCCGATCAAAGACACTGAAGTGACATCAATGGATGCCCTGAGCCACCTAAGCCGGTAGGATTGGTAGTGTTCGTATGGATCAATAATCATATGAAATTTAATGAAGTTATGTTTCGTAATTTGATTCGTTACGGGAATCTCACAACTAAACCATTACTTATAATCATTCTCGTGTGCATGCGACAGGGCGCCTCCTAGCACAGTTGACGTGTGTCAATCATTGGCTGACACACACCTTGGCAAACATTGGCCCAAGGTTGGAATGACGAACGCTACCATAAAGTTGCAACCGAAAACTTTCCTTTTGTGCAACTTATAATTAAATATTGTAAACGTACGAATTTTGCAAAGAATACGTATATATTTGCGAACGTGCATGTTTACGAGTTTTTACAAACGGAAATAGGGAAATTAACTTCCCTTCCTTTCAATTGCAACGGCATAGTAAACCATAAATGATAGCTGCACGTACTTCAACCGTTCATGCGGCCACGGTGCAAAATAAAAGAATAAATTTAAAAATTGCAATATAAAAGCACTCTTCGTCATTTTGTTGACATTTCCCATTGTTGGGTGTTGGCGAATGCATATATATATATATATATATATATATATATATATATATATATATATATATATATATATATATATGCATATGTGTGTGTGTGTGTGTGTGTGTGTGCATTAGTGTGTGAGTCGTACGTGAGTGATGTCGTGCAGGGTAGGTCTACGTCCGAAGGCGACCGCGAGTTCGCCAACTGAGCTGGCATTGGAGAGGACGGGCTGGCGGCTAATCGGGCTGGTGGCCTTGCAGAGTAGGGGCGGGGCGGGATGGGGGGCGGGGGGGAAGCGGTGAGCGGCGGGGAGGGGCGGGGCGGGCGAGACGAGGCGGGCGTCAGGCTGAAGGGCGAGGGCGGGCGCCGAGACCCTAACCGCCTATTGATTGACTGCAGCTGTGCGCCAGCTCCTCCATTACGCACTCGAGGACCGTCGACTTGGCTTCACGCGCCAGAAGCTACTGACACGTGTCGTGCTCCATCGCCCAGCCACGCGACACGCCCACAGCGTCGGCAGAAGGAAGGAATGGGAAAGTGTTTACTTTTCAGAACAACAATAAAACATTTTCTTTTTAACTTGAAATTTTTCTCTACATCCTTCATATTTCTCTCGATTTAACTTCAACCCTTCCACAAGTTTGAGAACCTTTCGGTGATATTTTTGGATTTGTAGTACGTCATTCCCATGTGCGCGACAATTTCACGGTCAGTTGCGATCCTCGCGAGCCCAGGATTTTCATTTTGCATATGATTAACACACAATGATGCCGTTATCTATGATTTCTCACTCACATTTTCGAATCCGTCAAACCATTTAGTATATTGTGACGTCGTGATTTGAAAAAGGCACAGACACGGAGTTTTCATTTACAGTCTGTTTTCATTTATTTACAATCTGTACAATTTTCATACTCCTCCGGAAACTACCGCTGCACTCCACGGCACTCCAATTCTTGAGGCAAGCCGCCCCAGCCTGACCCAGAGAATCCCAGCGTGCTAGCTTATAGCGCTGCTCCTGGACTCTGTCCCATGGCAATACGCCATTCTCGCAAGCCTGCGATCACCCTGTCACGAATAACCAAAAGTGCCTCCGCACCGCGATTCGACCCAACTTGACTCGGTTTCCTCCACCAGCCCCTAACGCGAGGAGTCGAGTGACAGACCTCCCACGCTGAAGACCCGCGGACCGCGTCACCTCCATTACTGAGTTTTGGGGCCGGTAGCAAAATGTGGCCCAGCGCCAGCTGCAGACGACCTGTTCTCACACATGATTATGCGCTAGCTGACCCCAGGGTTCCCAGACACGCCCCCGGCGGCCTGCACCCTCCAAGGCGACAGCTCCGGTTGCCCTGTCAGCCCGGCGCCTGGCCCTCCTCTCCCGCGCCGGCCACCCGCCTCGTGCGGTCCGAAAAGCTACGACGGTACAACCTCTTCGAGTGTCGTAACACCCTTAGAATAACAATGAATTGACTACGTTTCGAATATTTTATAGACTATTTTGTTCGGGAAGTTATAGATCTAAGCCTTGTTTACAACGGAAAACGTCGATTTTTTTCTCTTTTTGTCTCCCATTGTCTTCCGATCTCTTTCTTTCTGTGTCTTTTTTGGGCTCTAGTGACCGTCACCATAGAGTAAAGATGTATACCTCTTTAGTCTATGCCGTCACCTACGCGGGTGCACACCGAAGTTATGATAATCCGATTAATTAGGTTTGTAATTGTGTCGCATGTTCTAATTAACATGGAACATGAAATCATCTCTTTGTATTTTCCGACAATTGTTATGCGATAACAAAGACCAAAGTGTGTTTGAATGTAACTCTAAAAGTGGCAAGCTAGGAATTTTATATCTGTATTTCATGAATTCCAGGTTTCGTCGCGAAGTCAGATGTATCCATTTGTTAACGTTCACAGCTGTTGCCCATATGAAATTCTGGAATAAAATTTGTATTCTAAACTCAGTTTATAATACTTGCTTTCAACACTCCGTTTTCTACAAAATGTATATAACTACAAAATAAGTACACAATATGAAGTGCCTGAGAAAACTAGCACTAAAGGAAGAACATATTTTCAAGAACTGATGTACTTCTAATTGTCATATGACTGTATTAACTTGTGCAAAATACCATTTCCCCTTGTACGAGTTACGCAGTCGATCTAAAATTAATAACAATAAAAAATAAATTAATATTAAAACAATTATAATGCTAATATATTTTAATGAAACAATAATACCAATAATAATAACAATAATAGTATTTTACGGATTGTATATTGTTTCTTTAGGCGGAGGCAGTATGAGTTGTTACTGCGCTGCTTTTCTAATCGGGAAGGCGATTATGTCACTTTCACCCATCGACCACGGCGCGTCACGCGGTTCCTCGAAATCTGGCAACCCACGCCACGCAGCCTCCGCAACAACAGGCGGAGAGCGACGGTGGCGAGCGCGCTGCCCTCGGACGGCGGACGAACGAACTAACGTCCAAACAGACGTTGCTTCGGCGTCGCGGCGGCGGCAACGCATCCTTAGAATGATCCAGCAGAGAAAGCATGCTGAATTGCAAGACTGAAAGGAATTTGCATCATCATGTGCCAAATAGATGTGACAATGAAAGCACCTGTACACGTTAATTGAATTTTTGTGCTTGCTTTATTAGAAGAGGATTTGTTTCTTTTCTTTTCAGGATCAACGCTCATCCACAAAAGACGGGGAAACAACGGTGAAGACGGAAAGGAATTCGTCATTAAAGAGTAGACTGTTGAAGGGATTTTGCTGTTATAGACCAAACAAATTAAAGAATAAATATATAGATTCAATGTTGTTATGAATAGAGTAATTACTTTGGAAAATATCCTGCTACCACCTACCGCATTTCTAACATCTACATGCAATATGAAAGTACATTGGCATTTTTAAAACGGAAAAGCCGAATTAACGGCGACAAAAGATAGTGAATGCCAATGAAGAATTAGTCCACAATAAATAGTGATTCTACATTCTAAGATTTCAAAAAATATTCACTTTATTGTGCTTTACAACATAAACCGGTACAAAGTTACCACATAAATTGACAAAATACAGGTACATAATTTTGTAATTTCTAAGATCTAAATACGATTTGAAACGTTTTTGAATAACAGTAGTTTGAACATAAATTAAAACGTATTTCTCAGATGTAAAACAGACAACATTACAGAGTCATTTTTAAGATCGAAGTAATCTTTTGTTCAAGAGCGATCTACGCACGCATCATGAGCCTTACACACAGGGGCGGCAGCTGGAGGGGCAGAGGATTGAGATTATTTGTTTATTAAGGAAATTTTCATATTACCAATTTAACAGTTACTGATTTTTACAATTATTAAATGTTTAGTATAATTCTGCAGAAAAATATGTTAATAATATTAGCTCCGCACCGCTAATCGTTGTCATCTGTCAATTGTTTCATTAGGCAACCCGCTTGACTGTTGTGTGTTTAACGTATTCTGGCCATAGCGACAGCAACCCCTGAAAATGTCATGCGACATTTAATATTTGCTGGGACACCTACAAAAAGAAGAAAAAAGAGGGAAACACGATGAAAAGATGGAAAGTGATCAGAAACCGGAGAAGAGAAGAACTTTATAAAGAAAGAACAAACGAGGAGAAGAAAGCCAAAGGGAGGAGGAGGAAAAAAGGAAAATAACACGAAGAAAAAATAGAAGAAAGAAGAGAACAAGAAGAAAGACAATGAGGAAAAGTAAGTATAGAAGAAGAATATAAAAATTTTTTGACCATTTTTGTGTGTTCTGTATTCACTTATCGAATCAAATCCGCGCTTCTTAAAATGTCAAATTAAAGCGGGGACCATTCAGCTAGTTTAATAACATTTCTATAAAATCATCGAAATATTAAAGATGGATGTATTTAAGCCGATGTTTTTGGAACATCGATGTTTTGTGCTCGATATTTTTACGAGTTCGATGTTTTGTTCGAAGAAGAAAAATCCCATAACCACAATTTTGTAAAGTGAAAATATGAAATAACGTATTGTACCATTGTGTGTTTATCTCTGCGAACCAAACGAACGCGGTTTGTACTTCCTTCAATCAGCAGACAATCCCTCGCCCGAAATCATCCTGAGGCCCTGGTGTTTCCTTCGTCTTTCCTGGTATTTCGCACACGGAGAGACGTTTTTTAACCCTTCGGGCGTGACTTTCGCCGCGTGCCGTCAGCTGCTGTAGCGTGACTTTTAAATTTGCCAAAGTGACAATTCCGTTTTCATGTAAATTAAAAGTATGTATCTTCTAAACTATTAAAGGAAAATGTCTGAAACATTATGATATCTAAAGGAAAATATGTTCTTTCATTTAGTTTATTGAATATGATCAAAAATAATACGTGCTTTAACCTAAAATATAAACGAACCATTTCTTTCCGAGAGCTATGTACTTTAAACAAATAATAATACAAAAGGTGGGTTTGCATGGTAAATTTGCAACAATATGCTTATTTTTTGTTATTGTTATAGCACACTACTTATTTCGTTAGACAAACTTCTGGTTTTAGTACCTGAATTTACATCTGGATAATTTGTTTTGTCAATCCTGATTTTGTAGTACTACGACAGAAAATTATACGCCAGCAACCACACTATCGTTTATAAAAATCAACAGCTGATGTGAAAAACGTGAAAATCTGAATACAAGAAGCAAATATATTACATTAAACAGCTAGCTAGCGATCACTTCGCGAAATTTGTCGAGCAACCCTTGCGACGCATTCAAAATCATGAACGGTATATGCCGTCGTAGACGCTTAACTATATTTTCAGTTAAATTTTAATTATAAATTAATATACAGGTCCACTGTCAAATTTAATTTTGTTGCGCAGGAATTTAATGTTAGAGATTACTAAACCAACTAAAACGTTGATGGTTTTTGGTCGGTATATTATTAACATCGAAATTTTAATTTTCATCAGCGATGTTTGGCCACATGGATGTTTCGTTGTGGATTTCGCGTCTCTACTCCCCGCGCGCATCGCATCGCGCCGCGCCGCGCCGGCACGGCCAGAGCGCGGCTGCCCGTCGCGTCGCCGCGTCCCGCGCGAACGCAAGTGCGCGCGTCGGCCGAGAACCGCGCTGCACGGAGGAGGAGGAGGAGGAGGAGGAGGAGGAGGAGCGGCGCCGCGCGGCGGCCGCGAGGAGCGCTTGCGACGGTCCCCGCCGCGCCGCCGCGCCGCACGGCGTCGCCGCCAGATGCCGCGCGCCACCCACTCCAGCGCTTCCAGCGGCCCCCACGCCCAGCGACCCAGAAGGCCAAGGCAGGCTTTGACGAGCCTGCCACGCACCGCACCGCGCACGGTCATCGCCATACGCTGCGCACTCAAGGGCCACGAGAGGTGTGATCCACTGATAGACAAAATATTTTATTTCCGTCAATAAAATAAATCCCTCATTTTACCGCTTTTTGAACTACGCTAATTCTGGAACTGTTATTCGACATTTGAGGAAGAAGCTCTCCAAGCCATCAGAAACTTCATTAACGGTATAATATAAAACATTTTTATTCATTAATTTTATCAATAAAATTTATTTAAAGTCATTCCTCTTTATGTTTCACTTACTTATTAACGAGGAATATATGACATACGGAAATTTAAAAAATGTTTAATGGAAAAAGGAGCCTAGAAATGTAGTTGCCACCTCCTCTTTTTTAGGCTACGACGCCTACTAGGATGTCGATTTATTGGCCGAACAAAGAATCAGGTAGCAGCCGAGGTAGTTTGACAACTGGCGCACCACAGGCCCAAGCCGGCTGGCTGTGAATGAGCTGGTGCTCTGCTGCGACCTATGTGCAGTTTTGCGGCGAACAACGTTATGAACTTGTGGAACGTCCTTGAAAACTTTCTAATGGGTTGTACTCGAAAATAATATTAAGGTATTTGCAGTATATTAATATTTGACAAATAAACATGTAATAATCATTTTACTATAAACAAATAATTTTATTACTTTTTTATTATAATTATTCCTTTTCTTCATTTTTATTACCTGATGCATACTTTTACTTTTAATAGTATTTTAATGGCTACTATTCTGTGCATTACTGTGTTGTATCACATTATTTTGTTTCCTAAGATAATTATTTTTAATTAATAATATTTAATTTCCAGGATATAGAATTCATAAGCATACCACACACATCATTCTTCATAGAAATAATTAACTGATCACTCTCTTGATTATATTTTATACTAACAACCTATAAAACAGTGTAACCTATAACAAGCCTAAGAACTGTTTTGAAAAAATAACTTGTTGGGTATCGAATAAATAATCTGGGAAATATTTCTCAAAATGAGTAGTTAACGCGTGAAATCTTTTGTAACATCGAACTCTAAAATTAGAGTCAATAACTCAAACTAAAAACGAATAAGGAAACTCGTATTATTGTTAATTAGCGAATCTTATTACATTATTTCTAGAATATAAATAGCCCCCTCTTTATACATTTTCCGTAATCTAGTAATGATTAGTTCCAGTGTCATGATATTGTACAATTTCTGTTAAAGATTATCTGGACCTCAATCAATTACGGGATCAGTCGCATTATCGCATTAGTAAGAGAAAATGCATGAAAGCATTAGTTTGCTGTAGTTACTTCCATACAAGGTAAGTATTCGTAGCCACGAATCGCATTCATCTTCCTCGTGCGCTACGCGAGGAAGAGAGCAGCGATTAGGCCGTGGGCCCCAGTCCGCGCATGCGCGTCGCCCGGGCGGGGAGCAGGTTAGGGCCGCGCGGGGGGGGACTGCGGAGGACCCACTCGACCCGCGGAGACCACCGGAGCCCCACGGCCCCGCCCCCGCCGCGTCCGAACGCCCGTCCTCAAAGGCACGACCCTCGCGGTGGCGATGGAGCACGAACGTACGCCAGGAAGGGCATGCGCCTTTGTGCCACCCACCCCCGCCCCCGATCAGGTCGCAAATTGCCCAATTTGGAGTCGCTAAATAGGATCGAAAAATTAGTGCGTCGGGGATACTGCACAGGGTTCGGTTAGGCTGCTGCGGCAAGCGGGTTGCAATTCATTGTTCTGAGAAACATTTGGCACTGTTCAAAGGCCCAAGGAAAGATTATTTCCTGTTTCCGCGTAGCAGCAGTAGCGTAATTTGAAATCTGTGTAAAATTAAATCGAAGGAATAGATATAGAAATAATACATCCACAATACAATTAAAGTGATAATTTGTTTTTCTCTTAAATTTAATCTCATCATTTAGAAATATTAGAATATTTACTTGCCTATAATAGGCGATAATCCTGTAACGCGCAGTTCAGGGGCTGAACGATTGACGTAAGGAGTACGAAGTACGTACGAAGCCATTTTCACTTTTAAAACAAGAACTAATAAAGGGGAGAATGTTCGCACGTCTCCTGCTATTCAAACTGTATTATTTTTGTTGTTGTTCTTTTAATATTAAATTGATTCCAGTATTTCTATTTTGGGATCCTTCTGATCTTCCCCTCCATATATTGCTCAACATATCTAATTTGTCGGAAAGTAAAACAACGAACTACCGCCGTTTTCTGTTGCGTCTGCTTTTCTGTCTCCTCACTCGCGCTCACTTCCCCTGCTCCCTCTGTCCGAGCCTTTCTCCCTGCCGTCCATCTCCACCGTTCCGCTGTCGCCACCAGTCTCGCTCCCGATGCGTACCTCGATTCTTGGACCTCGGTCAATAAACTGATAAGTAAAAAAAACTTATTTTACAGAGGAGCAAAAAACACTTTAAACTAATGCTATACATAAAGGATTAATGATATTCAAACAAAACCTACACAAAAATAGTTTTGTTTGAATATCGCCTTCGTTTTAATATCATTACTCTTTGATTTAATTCATTTAAACGCTGTTTTTTGCTCTCCTGTAAAATTGATTGTTTATGACTTAACCGGGATCAAAGAAGTACAGCTGCTCCGCTTCTCTCCGACGCGACTCGGTGCATAACCTCTATCCTCGTCCAAGTGCCCTCGTCATCAGGGATGCGACATCGATGCCGATGTTTTCAAAACATTGGTGTTCCTATAAAAATATCGATGTTTTAAACATCGAATGCGGTTTGTACTATTACCCACATCGAACTGTCTATACCTCGCCCGAGCTAATCCGGATATCTTGATATTTCCTTCGTCTTTCTCCGTATTTTGCACACGGAGAGGCGTTTTAAACTTTGTTTTCAGTTATATTTTAATAATACGTTAATATACAGGGCCACTGTCTAATTCAATTTTGTTGCGTGAGAATTTAATGTTAGAGTTTATTAAATCTACTTTAAAACATCGATGTTTAAAAACCTTGACGGTTTTTGGTCGATATATAAATAACATCGAAGTTTTAATTTTGAATAAGGATGTTTGACCACATCGATGTTTCGCTGTCGATGTCACATCACCACTCGCCGTCGCCTCTCCCTGACAGGTCTTCCCCCGCCCGAAAGAGGGAGGGCCGCAATTTGGCTCTGGCGCGCCAAATTGCCCCGTTCCGCCTCGATCACTATCACCACAGATCTCCATCTTATAAATGATTCTCGTTGTGCATTGCGAGTTGGCGGACTCTCCGTGAATACACTCAAGGTCTTGCACATTATGCAGAAGGGCACGACTAACCAAGCCTGACTTTTTCGGTGTAAATTGGAATGAAGATTAAATGTAGACACTGAGAGCTAAAAATAATTTTGGATTGAATGCTACTAACCATCTTTTGAGTGGAGGCATATAAAAAGCTCGGAAGGCTTTTCCGGAAGTTCATTGTAATTAAATGGTCAAAGTATGAGGTAAAAATTAAATTTAAGTAATTACTATATGATGTGTAAAGAACGTCTTACCCTAAAATTAAAAATGTAATATTTTTCTATGGCATCCCCATATGTTTTACTCGTCTTACGTAGCTTAAAAATAATTCTGAAGACATATATTAATAGCCGTGCTCGTACGTAGAGCACGATCATTTAAAACTAAAATGTTTTTCCAACTTTTCTTTTAAGCCATCCATCTTACCGGTATTCTGACAACGTCAATCTCGTGACGACAATTCAATTTATGAGCTTACTGTGAACTCAAAGATCCATCAACATCAATTCGCGCTGATGGGTGGACAGTAGCTATGCAATATCGGTGATTATTAAAGCCCAATCAATAGGACGTGTAGCCTTTTCTCATCAAAAGTATTGCAACTATTTATGTTTCAGTAAAATTATTGTCCATTTGCTTATATGTCATCAGACGTTTCAATTCAAGCAAAAGGAGATATCCTTTCAGTACACAGCATTCTAATAGCTACGATCAAAATAGCAGACAACGACCACGTCGATGTACCATCCGACACACAAAAATAAATTTTAAAAATTGCCGGAAATGTGAAGGAAACATAACCACACAAAAAGACGTAATATTAAAAATCAGATTAAAATCCTTCAATAAAAATTGAGTGTTTACATCAGCACATTCCATAATGGCAGAAAAAATGTTTGTCCTAATAATGAATTCGAAATACATTATAGCTAAAACTATTTACGTACTATTTTGAATCATATTTTGAGTTTTTTACTTTCTACACGCCTTTAATTCTGTAGTTGTCACTACCACAAATTTTATTTTATTTTCATTAACTTACTCCAAAACAATCCACGTAGTGAGACTGGCTTAGACATCAATTAATGTCACTGCAATGCCTCTGGCCGGGAGGACGTAAGGTTCGAGTCCCGACGGTAGCAGGACTTTCCACACTAGCTACATAGGTCGGTGCCTCGTTGGTGGATGATACCTGGTTGGGGAAAACACAGCAAGTCGACGTGTATGTCGGAGCCGGATCTCGCTATCAATCGGGGAAAGATCACCGCCACCTCCCGCGATAAAAAAATGCACTTCACTCATGGAACTAATAATCTTAAGCAGTTGACGCGCCCGGAATCACTAATCAGTGAATCAATCAATCCACGTAAGGGCAAAAATTAAATGATACCAACCCCCAAACAGCCGCTCAAGCGAGGGCAGCACGAGTTGACGAGCGATACAGACGTCACAGCACGCGCTGCACACCAATGACTCTAGGGGCAAGCGACATTTTCCTTTGCAGGAGTCACATGAACACGGGTCACTGGCTTGCTCGACTCCAGCTCCAGAGATCAGACGTTTTAAGATGCGATATTTTAAGATCGGTAAGATCAGACGTTTTAACTAGCGGAGAATGCTGAATAGAAACTTGTTATTATGTTAGATAATCACATTCACGAACGATGTTTCTTGTGTCGCATTTCCTACTGGAAATTGCAATGAAAAACGAATATTCACAATGATTTTTTAGAAGTTTTCACATAGTTAAAAAAAGCTGAACACGACGTGAACTTAATGTCTCTACAATTTCAATCTCTTCTCGAATCTTGGTGACGCCGTCTGCTCACGTAAATTTTCGCAACAAGTTTTGAACTGTGAAGTTCACGGAGACAGCTGTTCTTCTTCTGTTGTTTGTACTTCACTTTCAAGGATTAGGCTTGCAGCCTGTTTCGTCTTCACTCCAGCTCCCTTTTCCTTGGGCACCCTATTCTCGTTTTCTAACAGTTTTGTAGTGGAGAACTGATTTTACTATTGTTGTTATTCAGTCTTCCTAAATGTAGTATCCATCTTTGCGTATTTTCTTGGATGCGTCTTTTCATTAGAGTAGATGTTTATATCAGAAAAGAAACGATTAGAAGATACGGTCTCTTATTGAACAACCTTTAACTTTTCTTAAAAACTTTGATTTCTGCGGCTTATTTTCTTTGGTATCCTTTGAGTGTTATAGTCCATGATTTAGTTTCATAGGTTAAGACTGAAACGGACATTACTTTGTAAAACTTAATTTTCGTTTACGTTCGAGTTTTACTTTTTAACTTTCTTGGGATTGAACCACACATCAACTGATATTTATCAAGTTTCTTTTGTAGGTCATTTTCTCGCTCATAATAAAGCAACCTAAAAAGTGAAAATGACACAGGTTTTAATAGTTCTCCATTTATGACCATCTTGAATATTTGCCATTAAATGCCATAACTGTCGTCTTTTTAGAGAAGATTTTAAAACTATAATTTACACATAAATATTATTTTTAGAATAATATGAATTTTTGTATATAACTTTCTGATTTTTACAAAATTACTTGATCATCTTTTTTTCTCCATAATGTTCTAGAGTGAACTTCTATTGACTCAAAAGAAAGTTTATTCATAATCTATAAAACATAAATGGGTTTCCAGGTTAAATCATCTTCTTTTCTCTATTAGCTGTGTAATTATTACTACATTGTCTTTGTAGGATATTCCCTTTATGAAGCGTTCTTTTCATCTAATACTAGAACTTCGCCAATTATCTTTAACAGGTTGTTAACAATTCTTGCATGCAGTTTATACGTGGAATTAAGGAAGCTTATTCCTCGTCAAGTCTCACGCACATTTTTCTCCCTTTTTAGACAGGGATATGACCTTGGCTGTTTCCCAAGATGTTCGTATTTCTTGAGTTTTCCAACATTTATTAATCGTATGTAAGTTCCATAAGAAGTCCATATTTAATAAGTTCATTATTGATTCCATCAAGTCCTGGTGCTTTTATATTTTTCATTTGTCGTGGGGCTTCGTGCTGTTCTTCCAATGTAATGTCATCTCCTCAGTAAGGACGGTAGCTGTATCTGTTTCTAGAGATGGGTGCTTTGTCGTCCTGTTTGGTCTTGTTCCATTGGTTCCGACAATAATTTGTGATAATTTACCCAGTCTTCTTTTTCTAAAGCATACAAGTGTGCCGTTTCTCCTTCCGTTTTATTTAAAAGACAGCAGAAGTGAAGAATTTTGTTCTAGAAAATAGCCTGTGTGATAAGAGAGAAAGCGAAAATCAACCTTCTAATGTAGCCAAAGTAGCTAATGTAGCCACTTGTTCAGAGTTTCCCTCGACAAGCCCGCGAAGTCTACCGATCCGATAGAGTTAAACACCATTGAAAATGAATTGAGCGATATTTAGCGTGTTTCCTAAGACTTTGTGAACAAGTCTACAACAGGTGCTCTCTTTTTATACAGGTCTACGTAATTACGTTTCGTTGACCATTTATGAACAATGAAGATAAGATAACATCTAAAATTCTGATTCGAATTTCGATTCGGAGAAAGACTTTTGGGTAAGTCTCATTTTTACTATTAGGATTAGGAGTAGAGACAATTTAGTATCTCTCACATCTTTATTTCTATGACTCAAATTCGGAAAAAAAGGAATCCGCATTTTATAATATTTTCGTAGACCAATCCTAGCAATACACGGGCTGTCACAGAATGAATATTACAAACTTTTATGACAAGAAATCTAAGATGATCACATTTGGCACTGAACACGTAGTGGACAATATATATCACCGAGTTGAATGCATTTATATACATGTTCTAGCCTCTACACGCGCTAGGAGATTGTAACATTTATTCCGAGACATACTGTACAGATAATGTTAAAGCACCTTATTTAAATCAAAAGAAACGATATTGGCGTGTATAAATCCCGATGATCAAGTCAACCAACCAGCAACGTGCATTACTGTTGACACACTATAAACTAATTACTTTTTAAAGATTGTCCATTTCATGAAATATTCGAGTACATTGTAAGATTCTGATTCAGAGTGGAGAAAATGTAGGTCACATCCGACCTCTTTCAGTAGGATTCCGAGTGAGGAAAAAAATTAATATTCGTTCCTTGTGCAGACAAAGCTTTCAGGTACTTTTTCTCTGCCTCTTTCCGCCGATCCTTCCGCAAGCGGCGCTCGACTGCAGCAGTGCCTCGCCTATTCCCGCTCTGCTCCGCGCTGGGAATTTTCCGACGCGAAATAAATCACGCTCGGTTCGTCACGCCGCGCCCGCCCCGCGGCCTCGAACCCCGGCCTCCGCCCCCCGCGCGGGCGTCGGCCAGTCGCATCTCGGGAGGCGAAGCGGAGCGCTGCTTTGGCCGGGATTACACTGTAGAAGATCTTTGTCAAAGATCTTTTAAAAAAGAAAATACGACAGTGTGATAGCCAATATTTTATAAAAGAATTCTTTTATATTTTCCGATATAGAGGTATTGCTTCAACAAAAGTTTTAATTGCAGAGTGCGAGCAATTAGAATGTTTATATTAAACTGTCCATCCGGACTACGAAAGTAAAACCAAACGAATTGACGCTTATAGGAAACAGTTTCCCGAGAAGTGAAAAATATGGAGTTTGGAAAATGCCCAATTCAGGAGTATAATTTTTTATACTTCCAAATCAGAGGACTCCATTTCGAAAGAAGGAAGAACGACAAAGAAAATAGAATGTTTTCTCATCTATCATCATCTATCTAACAATTCTTCATTTCGAAGTTCTTTAATTAATGCTCCACAATGTGCGACCCATGGCCTCACCATGAATGAATACCATGGCGTTGTTATAAGGCCTCGCTCAAGCGTTTCCTCTTTACCTTTTACTTCGTCGGCATTAAACATAGATTAGTTACTATAAAACATAAAGAAGCACAAACACAACTATTTGTGCGTCATCCATCGTAAATCAGGAGCAAAACTACATAAAATATTGGACGAAATGTAATACGTTCGTCAAATTTCTTTGTCAAAGTTTTCTCGTCAGAGTTCAAAGAACTTCCACAAAGTTCTTCATCAAATATGTTTCAAATATCTTTTACAGTGTAATGCCGGCCTTTGAGACCCGTGCGCCACGCGCGCGGTGGCGCCACAGTCGCGAACGCCGAGGCCAAGCTGCTCGCGAAGAAAGGCTGCGCAGAGAGAGCGGAGATCTTGATAAAATTTAACAAACTACTGGGGCTATCACAGCAACACTTTCGCGTATTATTTATAATGGCTAAGTAACATAACACATCACATTACGTCTCACTAACACGTGAAAATATAGCTAAGTAACATAATATTGCACATTCCGTCCCACTAACACCTGAAAATATCAAACTTTTACTTCAAAAAGTGGAAATACGTCAAAGTTTTAGGGTTCATTTAAACTCACTAATTTTCACACTTTTATAAATGTACTTCACTTTATTCTTACAAAAAAATTGCAGCCATCTTTGAGAAAGTTTGAAATTATCCCAGCAGCATCATGTACAGTAACCCTAAGATTCATTTTTTTTCCAAATTCGCAGAACTTCCAGACCGGCCTGATCGAACATTCACTTCTGAAAAAAATCCCAGGAAGAGTTTAGGCACTAGTGTTCTTCACATACGCAGAGACACACAAGTGGACAGACGGTAAAAAAGCACCCTTATTCAGTGTCAGTAGACTCCAAAACGTGTATTTCCCTTGAAGTCTTGAAATCGATAACGTAGGTATTCGAGAAAGTAAAAAAACGAATTTTCAATAGATAGCTCCAATAACTTCATAAACAAAAACCTTAGTGTTTAAAATGTGAGTGATATTTGCATGGAATGTGCGTGGGCGAAACCCTAAAAAACAGACAATCATAAATCACGTCGTAATTCTTTACATCTTACAAGACTCATTAGTAGGATGCATTGGAATAGTTAGAAATATAACAAATTAGTGTTACAAGATTTTAACTTTTCAAACTTTGATATGACAAAGAAAGGACAAAATCAATTGCAAAAAGCTGTTAAAAATGACGAAGATTTGTGAGAGTTAAAAAATGTCAATTATGGAAAGTGATAGAGAAAATAAATGTATAGGATGGAACAAATACCGGGAGGAATCGACAGGTTTCTAATGGATGATGTGGAAACATACTTTCCCGAAGAAAAAGGGAAACGAAGATTTCACTTCCCAAAAACTTCATAAAACAGAATTTATAAATGCACATAAACACATCCAGTGACAAATAAACACGTATTTTAAAAAGAACTCCGAAATCTGCCGACATGAAGAAATTCATATTTTTAATCCACTGAATTCAAGCGAATATTATATCATTGGTAAAAAGACTACTCACGTTAACCGCTTTTACACACTAAATTGTCTTCTCAGGTTCTCAGTTTACTCACCTGAAACAAAAAAATAAATGTAAGACACATTACAGACAGTATTTACGTACAACTATTTGCCATACGCATTGCAAAATTATTTATAACATGCTCGATCTGGACAGAGAGAAAGCGTACACGGGATATTAAATGAGTCAGAAGAAAGCAAAGTATTGTTCAAAGACAAGCTCTCGTTGATAGAGAAAAGATATCATGGAATAGTATAACTTATTTTAATTACTTATAACATGTTACAACTTACGGTCGTATGGCATATATTATTTCGCACACATACTATTTCAATTCTTACGAAATCTTATACATTCATTCTTCATAGCAAACTAGAATACTCCGCGACGACACCATTCCTTCATTCTCATACGGTTACGATCTAATGATGGTTTGTTGACAGTAAAGTTCCCACAATAGTACCACACCAATAATGGTCTTAAATCTTTGGGGGTTTTGGTGGGACTAAACGGAAGAAAATTACTTAGTAGAGATAGTTGAAGTTACGTAGAAGAAAAAAACTTTATAAACATACATTTTGCATGGACATTTATTATATTAGAAGTTCATTGGGTAACTCCACGACGCGTAGATAAGTAGAGGCAATATTCAAGCCGATTTTTCAAGTGCACTATTGCATACCATACGCCCTTTCGAGAAGAATTTATATAACA
The DNA here is from genome assembly GCA_011170035.1 of Teleogryllus occipitalis. NCBI lineage: Eukaryota > Metazoa > Arthropoda > Insecta > Orthoptera > Gryllidae > Teleogryllus > Teleogryllus occipitalis. Next base: position 60,783 of record BLKR01000273.1, read on the forward strand.
TATGTAATATCTGAACAAGCAAAAAGATTTTTGGTACTGAAAATCAAAGCTTTCAACTTTTTTATTGAAATATTGAGAAGACAATTGACAAAAGAAGAAGTAAATATTGAGACCTTAGCAGTTGAATCACTAACAATCAATCAATCAATCGCCTAGCCTGTTCTCCCAACCCCACCGTACCACGCCGTTCCAACTAGCTCCTGGTCACGCCGCTGCTCTGCAACACCTAAACATCTAAATGCATTGCGGGTTGCATTAAACAAAATTTTGTAAAAAAAAAAAGGAAGCCGACACGAATTGCGACACTTTTGTAGTTTTTTTCTTATACACTAATAATTATGCGAAAAATGTGATTGCAATTGCTCAATGCACTTCAGAGTCCGTAGGAGTAAACACATACGTACACTTATAAGGAATTCCTCATTCGAGTATCTCTACATTCGGGCTTCAGATTCCAGAAACTATATGCTCGATTGTAGATGGTAAATCACACTTTAGAGCCCTCTGTTTCGATGGAAACCGCGTCCTCATCAACATGCACCTCTCTCATCGCGTGGCGCCAATTCCAGAGCTCGAGTTCGACGCGCCCCGGGTCAGCGCCCTTCCACTCCCACGCCCCAACCCAACCCCCCTCCAACCCCGCCCCCACGCCCCATCCCGCGCCCCCGCGCCCCGCTCCCCACATTCCATACCCGCGCTCCACCCTCCAGCCTCGCCCCCGCGCCCAGCCCCAGTGCCCCACCCCCACACCCCGTCTGTCGCACTCGCTCCCCGCCAATGATCGCGCCTCACCCTCCTCCCTCGCGCCCCGCCCACGCGCTCGTTGATCGATATGCGCCACTTGGTAATAAAGTGCCGACCGACGAGGCGCGACGGCCTGAGGGCCTGGGCAGGGCGTGAACCCACGTCCCCTCCAGCCGCCGCCCCCCTTCACGCTTACCCTGCCCATCGATAAACGGCTCTTTTGTAGTCTCTCTCACCCGCGGCCCCGCCATATCCATTGCGAGTTTCATTCGAGAAACAAAACACAACGTGAGGGCAAAGGATAAATTGAATGTCCACGTTTGTTTTCGCATTGACGATTGATCTACGTTCTTTTTTATTTTTCAAAATGCTTTTAGCACACAAGACCGTTGTTTCATACACTATTTTTACGTATTCTAGCAGGACGAAAATATTTATACTTGTCCAACACATCCAATGTTTAAATGACAGTCATTTGAAAAACAGAGTTATTTAATGTCAATAAATGCTATATGTACCTCCTAATATTCAATTTAAAATGCAAATAAATGACATGAGTAATATGTGCACTCATTTTTCTCTCTCTGATTTTTTCTTACATGCAAAATAACAAAAGTTGGGACCTTGTTCACAACAGGAATGAGCACTATCGTTATCACTATATGATCCAATTTAATTATTCCAAATAAATAAGTCTGCTGCTGCGGCTGATTTAGCTCAGAATCAGCATTACCGTAGGGGGGGAATGCAGCAATTGCGACTGGTAGGTCCGATGGTTCGAGTTTCGTCGGTGGAGGAATATGAACAATAGCTAGAAAGCCAGTCCCAATTGAGCTTCTGCCTGGAGGAAACTTCTAGCAGCTGGCTGCTCTGATTGGTAGTTTTTCGTGGTTTCTCCGATCAATACGAGGCGAATGCCGGAGCCTAACAAACAGATCACAGATCTGGTGCGATCTTTCGTCTTCCTTATTCTATCCACTTCCCTTACACACTCCTACACTTACATGCACTACACTACTACGCATGTTCCGTCAGGGGCGGTGCCCCGCTGGGATTGGTATCTATAGAGGGGATATGCCGCAACCCGACGGAAAGATAAGTTCCAGACCTGACCACGCAGCGGGGGAGGAACATCGCTCCTTCTCCGAATAAAACATTCCTCACCTAACGAGACTAATGATCAGAGCAGTTGATATGCCCGGAAACAATCAAAGAAACATGTATGAGTGATGCGCGAAAATAAAGAATCACCACATTAAACGATCTGTTTCGTATTTGAAGTTTCTGAGTGGGCGTACCCCGGGAATGAGCGTGAGCGTTTAAAGCGGCAATCGGCCACACTTTATTGGGGCCGTAGGTTCAAGTAGAAACCGTGGTGCAGCGCCCGCAGGCGGCGGCTGAGGGCTATCGCGTCGCTTTCGCCGACCGCGAGGGGGCAGCGCCGCCAAATGAGGGCGTCATCCGAGGCGATGCAGAGGGGGCGTTGAGGTCTGGTTGGCCATGAGATGAATGGGGAGGTACTTAGGTATTCGGCGATGGGCAGGTCTGTTTGGGCGGCTGTGAGGGTGGGCAGGGCAGCTTCGGCGGATGGGCTGCTGGGGGGCGACGACGACGGCGCGGTGGGCCGGGGAATAAAAGGGTGCGCGAAACTGTGCGGCTGGAGGTTGCGTAGGTGGATGGGGATTCGAATACAGAGCAACTGGGCACGACGGTCTCGGGTGCCTGGACATGCGTTTGGGAGAACGGTTATGTCGGCGAACAGAAGTGAGTTTGTGTGTGTGTATATGTGTATGTATATATATATATATATATATATATATATATATATATATATATATATATATATAGAGAGAGAGAGAGAGAGAGAGAGAGAGAGAGAAAGAAAGAGAGACACAGGGAGAGAGAAAGAGAGAAGGAAAGAGAGGAAGGGAGAGAGATTTAGTGGTGATTCCGGGCATGCCAACTGCTAAGCTCATTAGTCCCGTAATTGTGGTGCATTTTTATCGCTCGAGATGGCAGTGACATTCCCATGCTGGATGGCGATATCCGGCGCCGACCTAAAAGCCTGTTTGCGAGTTCTCTAACCAGGTCTCTCTCATCAGCTGTGAATCGCCCCAGCGGGGGAATGTCTAAGCTCCCGTCTGGAATCCCAACTTATGCGGTAGTGTAGGGCATGTAGTTGTGTGTGTACGTAAGAGGTGACGAAAGGACAAGAAAGAGGTTTGTAAAGGTACTGCTTCAGCATTTGTTGGCGTTGATTGGAGACGGAAAACTACCGATCAGAGCGCCCGCTAGGATTCTCCTCCAGTCAGTGAGTGAATTCGACCTATCTAGTGTTGAAAAGCCTTCCATCGTGGGGAGTCGAACCCCAGAACCTACCTGTCAAAGGTACTGCAGTGATATCAAATTAAGCTCTGAGCCATCTAAGCCGGTGAAGAAGACAGACGGAGGGAGAGAGGGAGAGAGAGAGAGAGAGAGAGAGAGAGAGAGAGAGAGAGAGGGGGGGGGGGAGGGATAAGAATTGGTAGGTGAGTGGGTGGGTGTGGGAGCGCGTGGCGGAGAGGAGGCGGGTATGTGGGGTGCGGGGAGGGCAGGGAGAGCGGAAGCGGGGGCGGGTCTGCTTTCACTGAGCTCCTATAGCTGCAGGCGCCTCCAGACAGGTCGCTAATAGCTACGAGAAAGCGGCGTCAGCCCCCCAGCACTTACCCAACATTCATCTATTGTCATGGAGCATTTTACAGACACGGATATTTTCACGGTGTGTTTTCTGTCATTTCATCTTCAGGCACTGCATTATTATATTCTCTTGAGGACGTTTCCTCAATGACTAAATAACAACTAGTAAACACAGTACATGGCAATAGAAAAAAAACAGAAACAGTTTTATTTTCTACATTCCTGTCTTTTATTTTATTCGTGTTTGTTTGTTTCTTTCTTTCTTTCTTTCTTTCCTTCTTTCTCCCTCTACCTCATCTAAATATTTTTTTTATTTTTGTTCTCTATCTATGATGTGTTATATAATTTTCTCAGTTTTATTTTATTTATTAAAACTCTTGCTAGTGTTGTCCCAAAGGTACTCTTCCTTTCTCTTTATTTTCTCGCATTTCCAATACTTTTATATCAACACTCCTATCCTTATACCTTCTTCCATTTTCCTCTGTTTTCTCTCAACTGCTTTTTGGTGTTCCCTTTTTCTTCTTTTCGGCTAAGATAATTTTTTTCATATATTTTTTACAGATTTTCTGCTTAAACGTTAACTGTTATTACCGATCTTCAATGTTATTTCTGAAGATACGTTAAACTATCATTACATTTCTGATCTCTAAGTCTTTCACGATTTTCCTCCTCCTGTTGAAACTCTGAGAACATCCAGGCGCCACAGACTTTTCTGTTTTCCCACAGTATGACGGTGACTGGCGAGACACCGCATGGCACATGCGGAAGTTTCTCAGACTCAACAATCATGCATTACCGCCACCAAGGTCGTGGCACTGGAACAGAAGTATCGATAGCACTACCAGGCCTCGGCACGGCCATTGGTGCGCCCAGCAGAGCAACAGAATGGCACTGGCTTTCTCGTACTAATTAGTTTCCCATTCTCTTGCGTCTCGGTAAGCTTTTCAGTTTTGCCCCACTCTCTTCCCAGCTGCCATCGATTGCCGCCCAATGGCCATTTTTTTCACATTTTGTAAATTCTTCGATCCCCTAATGGCAGAACTGAAATATGGAAGAATTTATTTAGGAATTTAATAAAAATGTATTACATTTAGGAATCTAATAATAATTTAAGAATATTACAGACTAGTAAAAGTTGATCCTATATACAAATTTTCATTGATAACTTTGGAATCGTTTTTCAGAGCATCAAGCAGTGCGAGATCGACCGGGGAATATTAATTTCGGAAAATATCCTACGAATAGATTAGGAGCTAGTGCTGTTGACAAGCGGACAGACGTTTTGGAGAAAAAAACACTTTCTCGATAGCAGGGGATCCCAAAATATCCGTTTCTGTTGAAATCTCGATATCGATTTACCGCAGATTACAATACTTTCTGTACAATACGTATATTACTCCATGTATACGTACGTAGTCGAGAACGAAGAAAGGACGCAGGAAACTAAGTAAATCATCATTTAATGTGTTAGGATTACTATAAACTACTTATCTATACAAAACTAGAAGTATGTACAAAGAGTTTTTATAATTCCAACTAGGGGACTGGGTATTATAGGGAGACCCTGAAGGGGTCAGATGAAATGGCGTATTTTTGTACCGTTTGTGATTGTTGCATTTGGTTGCCACATCCTATGACGGAATCGAATTTAGTTCCCCTGGTATTTGGCATAGTCGTTTAGACACACTGCGCTCTCGGAATACAATAAAATTTGTGTGGCATATTAGGTCCACTGCGTTCTAAAATTTTGCACGGACGTGTGCGCAGCTGCACATCTTCCAATCCTCTCGCGAGGGATCAGGAAGCTCGGTCTTATCTCTTCAGGCTGTCTGTCCGTTGTATTTTTATATTATACTGTATCATTCCCACATTTATTTGTTTTTAGAAAACAATTTTTTTTCTGTGACATATGGTCTGTAAAAAATCAGATATTTTGGTTTATTTTAATAGTTGACAGTGGATGTTGTTGGACCTTCACGCGAGGCGGGAAGGTTTTCCCACGCCCAACTACATCCTCTGCGAGAAGAAATACCACAATACATCCTCTGCTTCTGCATCTGCAGTAGGGATGCAACATCGACGTCGATGTTTTAAAAAAATGAAGTTTTTTTAGAAACATCAATGTTTTAAACACCGATATTTCAACGTCGATGTATTTAACGTAATGTTTTCATTTTCGACATTATTTTTGTCAATGAAAAATTCCTAACTTCACAATACTATAAAAATTAAAATATGAAATAATAACTGATGGTAACTTTATTTTATATGTTCGAACCAAACGAGCGTTCTTCATTCTACCTTCATCGAGCAACCTATCTCCTACCTGAGTTGATCCTGATGCCCTGTTATTCCCTACGTCTTTCACAGATGGAGAGGCGGTCGTAGGATATGTGACGTAGAGAGTCTGCCGTTTCTTTTCGTACCTTCTTCGATGAACTGACGACTGACCCTTGGAGATGACCCTGGGCGGTGAAGCTTTCAAGCTGCTTTGTCCTGTTTTATTTTTTTAAACTTTGTTTTGAGTTATCCATTAATTACAATTAATAAACACTCACTGTCAAATTAAATTTTCTTGCGCATGAATTTAATATTGGAGGTTACTAAACCATCTTTAAAACATCGATGGTTTGTAGTCAATGTTTTATTTTTGAACGTCGATGGTAGGTAACATCATTGTTTTGTCATCAATGTCGCATCACCGCTGTGCACATCTCTACTTCTTGCGGAAGAGCGATTGCCGCCACTCCAGTAACTCAATCTTAGAAAGCAAATTGCGCGCCTCAAAAACAATCGAATTGCATCGTCCAATGTTGTTCCAATAGCACACCACATTTTGTAGTGAACAGTTTTTTTTGTTTTTGTTTTTGTTTTTTCTTATGGAGGTGTTCTATCGGGAAAATCTCTTTTAGCAGAATATCATTATACCGAAAATACTAATGTGTAAAACAAAGTTCTATTTGGCTTAAATTGTTCAAACATTACGATAAATCCCAGGGAACATAGGAAATTTTGTTAAAGATTGTTCATAGAGTTAGTCAGCCTGACAGGGAATCGAAACCAGCTGATTATATTTGAGTACAAAGAATGTTATGCGAGTGTGGTATATCCTCGTACAAATTCCATTTCATGTTATTTATACAAAATAAAAAATTAGAAGTGGAATACCTACGTTTTATAAAACAAGAAAAATATAACGAGGGCAATCATTATTTCGAAAAAGTATGTGTACTTTCCGAAACGAAATCATAAAAGCTGAGAAGCAAACATGGATATTGTGAGAAATGCTACTGAACTCTTCCCAAAGAGCTCGTTTGATGACAAGAAAGAGCACTTCAACTTATCTTCAGCGATATTTCAATTCTACTCACGAATCGTTTTTAAGTGTCAGGAGAGAAACTTAAAGTTGGCCAGTCTTCATTTTCCGATCAGAGCAGCATAGCCGATAAGAGAAATATATCTTTAGTCAGACAAAGTCGTTTAATTGAATTTAATTCTCTTTCCAATAATCTCTCTCCATGCCAGATTTCGTAGCAGCGAGAGTTGTGAGCTACGCCCCGAATTCGGAATTCTCTTCAACAAACAGCGACGTGATTGGGCATATTTTCAATCGAATTTTCATTTCACATCACAAAGATGAGCTGGAATGCATCTGCTAAAATAATATAGGCAAATTGGCAATGCAATTATTCAACTCAAATTAGTAGATGCAGAGTGAGTGAATGGACTTCATTCAAACCACGACTTATCGAGGAATGGGGTGGAATTGATGAAAGTGTTCTAATAAATTTATTTGTTAATTTTCTGCAAAGCTCCATAAGAAAAGTATAGGAATAAGACTGCAACGTATCCCTTACTTTATTTGACCATAAGAGAGATTTTTTTAAAAATTGCTTGCTTAGCGAAAAAAATACGGTGAACAAAAATAAATAATCTTAAACAAATAATTGGAAAATGTATCCTCTTAATGTATTATTTCCTTGTTTATGAAGAAGCCTTCCCGGATAGCTCATGGTCAGCGTGCTTGCTTTCCATGAAGCGACCCTGGATTCGATTCCCGGTCGGGCAAGATTATAGAGTATGTTTTCCTTGCAATGTCCCAGTATATGTTGTTGTGTAACAAGGAGAAAACTCGCTTCTCAGGACGAGAAGACCAGAATACGGTGTAGGGATGCCTCACCCACACGTACCCTGTAACCAACGGCCGCAAGGCCTGGGACGCCGCTGGTAGGCCCAGACTTCGTCAGAGGTTGTGGCGTCGAAAGACAGTGTATGAAGAGTATATCGCAATTTAAGCGTCATTCGAAAGGTATTAATACAAAAAACGCCAAACCTGTATTACTCACAGTTTAGAAAACGTAGGTTTTATAACATGTTTTGCCTGGCGTGGTGCAATGTATTGATGCACATCTGTAGAATAAAAAAATAAAAAAGAGATTCATAAAAAGTTTAGAAAAGTGATTGTGAAGAAAAAATATGAAAAACGTACTACAATGGACTGAAAAAGTAAAAAATTAAAAACAAGGGCCATTGTCATTTTCAATGTTCGATGGACTATAATAAAAATACGAAGTCAAGAAAAAAATGCGAACTGCAGTTTACACTTGTTAGGAACGTCAATTTCATGATCCAGCGAATTTTCAGCCATATTCACGATCCTCCAGCTCAGCTCAGCTCAGCTCAGCTCAGATTGGCGATATGATGTCGGTTAAGGGACAACGTGCCCAGTGCGCATCTCCAAAACTACTTATCTAGCGGTTTGGTTGCGGAAATTGAAAAAACGGTCTTCGTTTTCAGGTTGTACTCAGAAGAATACAAGCAGATAGAAAAGAAGACAGAAAGAAAGAAAGACAGAAAGAAAGAAAGACAGAAAGAAAGAAAGACAGAAAGAAAGAAAGACAGAAAGAAAGAAAGACAGAAAGAAAGAAAGAAAGAAAGAAAGAAAGAAAGAAAGAAAGAAAGACAGAAAGAAAGAAAGAAAGAAAGAAAGAAAGAAAGAAAGAAAGAAAGAAAGAAAGAAAGACAGAAAGAAAGACAGAAAGAAAGAAAGAAAGAAAGAAAGAAAGAAAAAAAGAAGGACAGAAAGACAGAAAGACAGAAAGACAGAAAGACAGAAAGACAGAAAGAAAGACAGAAAGAAAGAAAGAAAGACAGAAAGAAAGAAAGAAAGAAAGAAAGACAGAAAGAAAGAAAGACAGAAAGAAAGAAAGAAAGAAAGAAAGAAAGAAAGAAAGAAAGAAAGAAAAGTTTTATTGAAATATTTTCCGTGTAAAAGTGGCGTAATTCGTGTGTATTCGTTAGTAAGTTAGTTTCGTGTGTAAGTCGTTAGTTAGTGTGTATTCGTTAGTTTCGTGTGCAAACGTTAATACAACGAAAATGTGGGCATGCGGAAATTAACGTGTAGGAAACGCAACGATTTCGAGTGATAACACACAAAAACAGAAAAAAACTACTTTTTAAAAAAAATGTACTTGTAATCTTGTAAATATAATACCAGTCGAACTTCAAACCGGGAGAGATGTCTCAGGGTAATAACTGATGTCACTGCATCCCTCTGACCGGGAGGTCCTAGGTTCGAGTCCCAACGGTGACAAAATTTTCGACACTAGCTTGTCAGCCGGCGCCGACCTACCGTCGGCTAGCCGATTTTCCCCCTAACCAGGACTCTCTCACCAGTGGGGCACCGCTCCAGTCGAGACAACCTCTAAACTCCCGACCGGTCTCCCGGAATATGTGATAGTGTAGTGCATGTTAGTGCAGGATAGGACTAGGAAGAGGAAGAAAAAATTGCGCGCGGTCCGTCGGCATTCGCCTGGTGTTGATCGGAGAAACTACGGAAAACTACCGATCAGAGCAGCCGGCCTCTAGAATTCTCCTCCAGACAGCAACTGAAAAACTAGTGTCGAAAATCCTGCCGCTGTCAGGACTCGAACCTAGGACCTCCCGGTCAGAGGCACTGCAGTGATATCAGATGATGTACTGAGCTACCGCTCCCGATGGTAGGGATATTTCCGTGGTTTCTCCGATCAATACCAGGCGAATGCCGGAGCAGTACCCTAACAAACAGGGCATGGCCCGCACGTGATCTTTCCTACCTTTTCCTTGTCCTATCCTCTCCCCTTACACACTTACACTAACATACACTACACTACCATACATGCCGAGAGAGCGGTCGGGGTCTGAGATATTGTCCCGGCTGGGTCCGTGCCTCGCTGGTGGGAGATACCTAGTTGGGGACACCCCGCTAGCCGACGGTCGGTCGGCGCCGGAGGGGGAAAGATCACCGCCACCACCTCATAAACATATGCACTACACTGACGGGATTAATGACCTCAATAGTTGACGTGCCCTGAATCTCAACCAATCCAACTTCAAATCCTTGTATTATGAAATAAACGTATCATCGGTGCAACTGAAGAGAGGCACATCCTTATTTTTTTGTGAAATGAAGAAATATATTAACTAATATGCCTATTTCTCCTGTTAAAAATGTAATTTCGTCCAGAAATCAGCCGATGCAAAATAAAACCCTTTTTGACTTCAAGCGAAAAATAACGTGCTCCGTACAGATCAGGATCAAACCGTTCTCCGGCAAAACAACAATTTTCGACTGTCACTTTTCTCGCGCCAGCGCCGAGAGCGCGCCACGTGCTCGGCGGCGCGGCGGGGCCAGCCATCGCAGTTGGCGGCGGGGGAGGGGCAGAGGGGAGGGCGGGTGCGCAGACGCCGCCGAGACGCCCGCCGCCGCCGCCTGCCCGAAGCCGTTCACCTTGGTGCGCGCCGCCGCCTACGGCCTCGTCACCCGCGTCGCGACGCCGGCGGCTCAGTTAGCTCAGAGGCAGCAACTCTCACCGGGGCATCCTATTTTACACAGAAGCTACACAGCTAGATCGAATTCAGCCACTGTTGAGTGGAGAATTCTAGTGGTCGACTGCTCTGATACTCTATTGCGATCAATACCAGGATAATGCCGGAGCACTATCCTAAGACCCCACCGACCGCGTACGATCTTCCATTCCTCATCCCGACTGAAATTCGGGCAGGAGTGGATGTGTAGTGCATGTAAATAAGTGTAAGCTTAAGTACACACCTACACTTACATGCACTTCACTACCTCGCATCGGGAGACCTGTCAGGAGCTTAGAAGCTTTTCCTGACTGGGATTGCGCCCCGCAGGAGGGGAAGTCGATGTGAAGGTCGGCGCCAGATCTCGCCATCCAGCAGGGAAGGAATCATCACCACCTCCCGGGATAAAACAATCACTACACAATCGAGACTAAAGAGTAATAACCACAGCAGTTGAGGTGCCCGGAAACGAGTACTGACCACAGCAGTTGACGTGCCAGAATATATTATTAATATATTCGTACCAGAGGGACTCCGAATGTCGCTAACCCACCAGCCTCAAGCGCCCTTGAAAAATCGTATGGTCTGTTCTGACCCGTAGAGAATATTTGACACGTTTTAAAGCAGTTGAGTATGGCCGAAGAATGCTGATGAGCCAGCTGTTGGTGTCTCAAAGTGTCAGTTCACAGTGTGTAGTTGGAAGTTAAGGATAATTTTCACTATTTTACAATGTTTCAACATGGAAACAAAAAATAATATCGTGCGTATTGATACAAAACATGTCGAAAAGTAGATGAGATTTTGCAAGTGTGTGAATTACACGACGGACAGACGGTTTCCTAATTACTATATGAAGGATTAATCAGTAATATTAAGGTATCATTCAAATCCATTCTTTTCTCCCACATATACGTTTCAAATGTTCGCCATTAACTTGAAAAAGGCCATTTAAGCATTCACGCGAATTGCTGTGTATAGCTGTATTCGTGCTGGAAGGTGTTCGGGGCTGATAATTTCTATTCAGGAAACACAGAGTCATTCCAGGAATCCACGGCCACAGCCTTCGCACATTCGTTTTCCTACAGCTCAGCACTATTTTCATCCCAGCCGAGTTGTTCCTGAGAGAAAAAATAAAAAAAGAATAAATAAAAGCTTCTTAGAATATTGAATAATATCTTGAACATAATGGAATACGGAAATAAATATATAATGAAATCTGGGGGGAAATGGAAGATGGTATGGGATCATACAGCTATAGCAATGATGAAAAGTACGAGACATTCGAGAGATGAAGTGATAAATGATGAAATGGAAATTATGTATTCAACTTACTTACCTTGTTTGAACCGTATATTTTTTATCTTATAAATATATTCAACAAGAAGATTCGGAGGAATCTTGGATAAATGTTTTTTCATCAACATTGTACGTTTTCATTTAATATCGAAGAACAAGATCCATCAATACAGGAAAGTCTCAAATACTATCAAGCTTCAAACCCAAAATTACTATCTGTGCAGTGAACAGAGTATGGACAGACGCTCATGGCCGATTTGTTTGTAACAAATTGAAACAGCGATCGTGAATTCATTATAAAAACAGGACTGAAATAATGACTGAAATCAAAGACGTGTTATTTGGGGTCGAAAGAGTGGCAAGAATAGTCGGAGGGTGTGACTAGGGTTGCCATTAGAAAACAAATGGAATTCAGGACATCCGAAATATGTTTCAGAGTATATTATTTACACAACTAAATAGTATATCAAGTAAATTACATAACAAGAAAATTGTATATCAAGTGAAAAAGTAAATAGTATATCAAGTAAAAAAGTAAATAGTATATCAGATAAAAAAGTAAATAGTATATTCAGTAAAAAAGTAAATTGTATATTCAGTAAAAAAGTAAATAGTATATTCAGTAAAAAATTACGAATAAATAGAATATCAAGTAAAAAAATAAAATAGTAGATCAAGATACTTTCACAAATATTATATTTTATTAAAGATATATTTCACAAATAACAGGATGACCACTCTTTTTCTAGGCCGAATTTCACTTACTTTTCAAGGTTATCCAAGTAATTTTCCTATTTTTCCATGACAAAATTTGTGAAATATTTCAGGGTATTTAAATAAAATATTAAATAAAGTATTACTTTGGTGGATATTAAAACATTGTTATCGACGGAGCTCTTTTCGTCTTTGCATTCCATATTCTGTTGAACACAGTGGGAGAGACAGATCACTTCGATTCAAATCACACAGTATTTTTCTTTATTTTCAGCTCCCAGATTGCACCGTAAAAATAGAAAAATAACAATATTTGCTTAACAGAGGAATTAGTCGTTTGCGTTCTCTACGAAGAGCATAGTTTTGTGATGTATTTCACAAGTAGTCCCAAAACGCAGTTTTTTTTTGTGGGACTATGTGGAATTATACAGAGTACACACATTCAGAACATTTGGGGCAGCAAAGAAAAATCTGCCGGGACTGCCGGATATGTGTCGATATTCAGAACATTTCCCACTTTCTCAGGACGTATAGCAACCTAGGTGTGATTGATATAGTGATGGCAAATTTTACCAAAACATCGATACATCCATGTTTCGATTCATCGCTAAAAGATTTTTGAAGTCAATGAAAACATCGACGAGAAACACCGATAGTTAAAACATCGATGTTTTAATTATAGACTAATAAATATGCTATTTTCCTATAAATTTTAATTACAGGACGTAAAAGAGATGTAATTTATTGTTTGATTAACAGCATGTTAGAAGTATGTAAAATTATTATTGCATATAAATAATAAAATTAACAATAAAGAACATCGTGTTTTGCTATCGATTTCGTGTTTCACTGTCGATTCAGGCAATGACACGCCTGGCGATAACATACATTCTTAACACGAACAGCTCGCAAACTTCCTCAGATTGCACAGTCGAATTATGCAGAGTGATAAAGAGGATGACGCAAAACAACGATATTGTTGCGGATTGCTGCTACTCTACAAGTGCTGAAATACCTTTATTTTAAAACAATAATTAAAATATATCAATGTTTTTGCGACAAAATATCGACGTGAAGATAACATTGCAAACAAAATATCGATGTTAATATGGTGGTGGCATTTAGATTAAAAACATCGATGTTTCTTTGCCGTCCCTAGGCGGGACTGCGGAATACGTGTCGATGGCCGCCTTGGGTGTGAGTGACAGCGCTTCCGAAGGGCCCGCGCGAGCGAGGGGGGGAGGCGGCGTTTGGGCCACGCGGCGAAGGCAGCCGCCGAGGCCGCACGGCGCGTAAGCACCGCCGTAAATAAGCGCACTTAGCGCCGTCAGCGGCTGCTCCTTCGCGCCGCGCGGCATTAGCATTGCAAATGCGCCCCCCCCCCAACTCTGTTCCTAGCGCCGGCCACCACGCCGCCCACGACCGTGCTTCCGCTAATGGGCGACATCGATAACGAAACATCCATGTTCAACATTAAAACATAGACGTCAATAATGCATCTATGTATGTGTTTGCCATTTTGAGTCGATTATCCGACTTTGCTATCATGCTAACAGTGTCCCCCATGCCTGGGCTGAGATTAATTCTCACGACTGGGGTTAAGAGAGTCATTTAGGGCATACGACGTATTCCCTTTACCGTAACTAGCAAACTCCGCATGACAGCTTTTTCTTCGTCACACAGCTACAGAAACTGAAGACGATTTGAAAGGAAACTACAACTCTATTTTTGAACCAACCGGGAATCGATTTCGAGATCGCACCACGGGAAGGAAGTTCCCTTGCTCAAGAGCCACTCCAGGGATGTTAATAATGCATTGACTTTAGTCAATGCCATCCATACTTTTAAACATCGATGTTTTAAAGATGATCATTAAGAGTACTAAATCCGTGCACAACAAAATTTAATTTGACAGTGGTCGTGTTTATTAATTATAACATAATATAGAATATAATATACAACATAATATAGAACTCAAAACAAAGTAAAAATTAATTTAAAATAGGACAAAACAGGCTGAAAGCTTGAGCGCCCAGATCATCTCAAGGGGTCCGTCGTCAGTTCATCAAATAATGGTATGAAAAAAGGGCAGGCCCTCTGCCTATGGCGCATACGTTAACCGCCTCGCCATGAGTGAGAAGCGAGCGAAGACGTACGAAATACCAGAGCATCGAGGTCATCTCGAGCATGAGATAGATTGCTCAGTGAAGGTGGAGCGAATGGTGTATTCCCAGCGAAAGCTACTACCCTACGCTCACTTGAACTAGGGCGATTGCTCCCCGGAGTGGGCACCTAGGCTCTGGTGTGGGCACCTAGGCATCCGCACCCCCTCGGGCGCACAAGTACATCTGTGGGCTGGCATTCGGATACGCCGGGGCACCTAAACAACGATCAGACTGCACGCCTTCCGGCGCTGTTGCCCGGTTTCGATCCCAGGTGGAATTTATGATACATAAAGGGGGTTCGCGGCAGGTTTTCTAGAGTTACTCCCGTCTTCCTTGTAATTCTCCCGTTTCCTTTCCACCGGTACGCTCTATCATTCACCCTATCCTATCAATAACCATCATTCCGCTAATGATCCAAGCGCCGTCTAGGTGATAACCGAGCAAGTAGCTGAGAAGAACTGCGGCTGCCTCAGCGGGTTATCGATAGGTAGGGTCCGGGCCTGGAGAACTAGAGAGAGGGGAAATGGTGAGGGAGTGGGGGAAGACCCTAGATACGGGTGACAGAGAGTGGATGTAATGCCAGCCGGGCTAGGGGTATAGCTTCAAGCTGGCCACTAAGGGGAAAAACGGAGTTCAGTTTTTAGTTTAGTTTAGACTTAAATGGCAGATTTTTCGCAATTACAGGGTAGCTAAGAACCAAAAACAAATCCCAGAAACCAGAATTCTGTTGCTCGGCGTATAAATTTAAATGTTTAATCGGGATAAATAATCAACCGAATTCAAACCGAGTTGTTTATCTTTCACTTTCATCGAAAACAAATGGATTTTGTAAATATTTCTCCTTTAAAACGTTTTATAAAATGTGTCACTCATTCAGAAGCATTTCATTCATTTTATTTTGTCAACGTCAAACGCGTTGTGCATTAATTCGGCCACAGACCGCGTCCATTCTCCCACAAGGTCAACAAGCTGTATGTTTCCCACATCTGCCGCAGACC
Source organism: Teleogryllus occipitalis (assembly GCA_011170035.1). NCBI lineage: Eukaryota > Metazoa > Arthropoda > Insecta > Orthoptera > Gryllidae > Teleogryllus > Teleogryllus occipitalis. Next base: position 76,222 of record BLKR01000273.1, read on the forward strand.
CTCACAATAATTCACACGTCCACTCGCTCTCCATGTCACTGGCAAGCGCTCCCTCACAGTGTCAAGTGCACAGCTGCGGTGCCAGAACCAGAGGCTGTCACTCTCGCCAGCGCTCCCATGCGGCTCGCCCACGGACGCTCCATTCAGAGCGATCTTTCACATCTACATACGACGACACAACAGCAGGACTAGACACGCCGATATAATTGAAAGTGAAGTACCGATATTTACAACATCGTTCAGCATCGATGCACATCTAGTACGTACTCGTTTTTCATTGCGTATTTATGGACCATCCAGAAAGTATTTAATTATTAATTGTGGTAATTTACATTTTATTTTAATCACTTTTAATGTTTATTATTTATGTTTTTTTATTCTTTAGGTCTATTACTACCTTCCATTATTTTTACACTAGTGTGTTACGTTTCCTAGAGGCAAGAAATCTTGATCTGATGTGTTTCGCTTGTAAGCTGAGGAAGTACCCCTTCTAATTTTATGTTACTTACCTGTTTTCGATTTTTGCATATGATCAGGCAGAAGAATAGGTCCTATGGTCTGAGCCTCATCTACTTATTTTATTTATAATATTTTACACAATACTCATTTGGGAAAAAAGGTGTACATCGCTTCATTAGACACGAAGTATAACAAAATCTGTTTCGAGGAGAGAAAAGTAGGAGCTTTAGTTGACAAAATTTAAACAATCGTTTTACTATAGCAGCACTGAAGGTGTAATATCATTACCACAACATAATATATTCAACAGTACCGAAATCGATTCTCGTAGTATTGGAATCGTATATGTTTATACTAGATCGTACCGCATGGCATTGAAACAGTCAATGTGTCAGCCATGTTGCGGATCTACGCGAGGTCATTTGTCGTTTATGACTTCGCTGTAATTCAAACGTCATAATCGTAATGTGGTTTCTAGAGGAAGGATTTCCGCTTCTCCTGTCGTTCACCTACATCTCCCTAAACGGTTTTCACCATTCACTTCAGCAATTATCAGCATCTCCATGGTAATTGCTTCGTTCAAGAACATTTCCACCCTCGATCTCTTGGAGAGGGAACAAAGCTGTTTACATGATCAAACTCAATTGCACCATTAAGGGTTTATTTACAATAAACAATAATAATGTCTGGAATATCTTGGACAATCATTTATGATTAGTAAAGTAATGTCGAGCAATAATTTCACACGCACACAATATGCAATGCCATTTTATTAAACGTGCACTTCATGAAGGAACAATAATCTCATCATCATTTCAACATGATCAAAAGAAATGAACTGATTACAATACACCTCCATTAGACTGTGCGTTCATCTTAATATTCGCTTCCAGTTGCCTTTGCCTTTATTCCTCAAGATTCCGCAATTTGCTCATATGTCCCCTAAGCCCGTTCTACTGAAGCTTCATTTTCGATTGACTGAGTGAAAAATTGAATGATACTGGGCACGCGAATTACTATGGCCATGAGTCTCGTTAGCGTAGAGAATGTTATCTCGGAGATAGCGGTGTTCCTCTCCACGCTGAATGGTGAGATACTTTACCGACTTACAAGTCAGCTTGCGGCGGATTTCCCCTTCTGAAATCTCCTCTCTCAGGGGACCGTCCCAAGCTCCCAGCCGGTCTCCTGTCATGTGTGCTAGTGTTGGACATAACTGTGAAAGTGTGTAAGGGGAGAGGATAGGACAGGGAAGAGGAGGAAAAAATCGCGCGGAGACCGTAGTTTGTTCTTTAGGGTATTGCTCCGGCATTTGTCTAGAATTGATCAGAGAAATCACGGAAAACTATCTACGCAATGTCACAAATACTTCAACGCCAGGGCTTAAACACTACTAACTTCCGGTCAGAGGCATCGCGAGAGGTGATTCAGGGCATCAACTGGTGTCACTGCAGTGCCTCCGAATGGAGGTCCTAAGTTCGAGCCTCGGCGGTGGTTGAATTTTCGACACTAGCTACACAGCTAGGTCGAATTCAGCTGTCAGGAGGAGAAATGTAGCCTGCTCTCATCGGCAGTTTTCCGTGTTCTTTTCGATTAATAACAGGCGAATACCGGGGCAGTACTCTAACAAACGGGTCACGGACAGTCCCCGATCTTTCCTTACCTTTCCTTCCATTTCCTTGACCTGTTCTCACCCATTACGTACACACACATTTACTTTCACTAAACTACTACACTTGTCGGTAGACCGGTCGGGAGCTGGTTAGGCTGGAGGGAGATAACTGATTGGCGATAACCCCACAAGCCGACAGGTAGGTTGGCGCTGGAACTCACCATCAAGCGGGGGATTTTCACCGCCACTTTCAGAGGACAAAACATGCACTACACTTACGAGACTAATAAACTTAGCAGTTGATGCGCCCGAAATCATCAACCTGACCAGAGAAGCAGAGAGGGTGGCATGGTGGCTTTGAGTAAATTAAGCCGGTTTCATTTTTGTTTCTTAGTGGCAAGATGGAATTAGAACATACGATATCACGAATCCCATGTTAGAGCTAGTGAAGCGAATCATTGAAACAATCCTTCATTAATTATTAAAGTACTTTTTATTGTCCTTAAAATAACGTAGAGGGAATTATGCTTTGAAACCCCAAATTTCAAAATGGAACAAAACGAACCGCACTCTCCTGACAAAAGCAGATACATTTTTGTGCCCACATTAAGCTTACGTTTCCAGGATCTCTACCGCTGTCGGAGAATATTCGATGCCTCCAAACACACGACTGCGCTGCGCCTCCACCTCTATTCCATCAAACAAGGAGCATCGTCGAACCCTAATTAAGGTTCGGATTGCGTTTGCTCTACGTCCCGAGGTAATTTCATTTAGAATTACAATATCCAACTGTATACTCCTTCGTACACACGAGTAAACCCAGATGCGGCCTTTCACATCTTCAATCCACCACGCCTCCGCTACATCTGGCTTTGAATTTCCTAATAATGTCATCACCAACGCCGTATGTTCCTCCTCTACCACAACATATTCATTTTTCATATAGTACATGAGACCATATTTTATACCGGCAAATTACGGTTTCATTTGTCTATTCAATAAAAGAAAATATACTTATTTTTCTTTGAAATCAAATTTTAAAAATTAAATAATGGCCGACAGTACAAATTTAATATATCAATATTCAAAAAATAATGTATACATCCCGTAACAATTCAGACTCCATTCCCTACTCAACCACCCCTGTTGCGATGTATCTCGTTCCCATCAAAGAGCCACTGAGGCCACTGCTCAGTCATCTGCCTCCACATGAGCTGACATTCATAAACAGGAATACATTAAGGAAAGAAATACATTAGCATGACAAACAATTAACTTTTTGTTCATGAATGTATGCCCAGATGAAGCTTTTACATGCCCTTTCTGTTCATATTTCCGACTCTAGCACGGTTGTCGCAGAATATTCCATTCATCTGCTCATATCCACCTCCACTTCCGCTTTACCTCTGAATATCCCCATTCATCTCGTCAGGTTCCTTCCTGTCAGGCACAGTGGGTGCTCGCTCCCTCCCCCGCCGTCGCCTCCGCCTCCCCATTCACCTTGACACTTTCCGATACCCCGGCGGGCGTTCGCGTCTTTTCCAATCCCCATACCCCCCGCCTCCCACCCTCGCCTCTGCATCTGGTGCTCTCTCTGCCCCGCCCCCTTTCGCCATTGACGCCGCACTCCCCTTGCATTCGTCACTTACCACGCCCTCCCCCTTGTCTCCGCGACTCACCCTGCCTCTGATCCCCGCTTCCCTACTGCCCTCGCTCCTGCCTCCACCCCGCCCTTCCTCTACCGCCTCCATCACCATCCCTGCCTCCTGACTGTCGCAAGTGGCTCAGGGCGTTTCATTTTAGTGCCTCCGTCCGGGAGGTCCTAGGGTTCCACTCCCGACAGAGGCAGGATTTTCGACACTAGCTACAATAGCTAGGTCAAAGTCAGCCCTTTTATGGAGATTTCTAGCGGCTGGCTGCTGTGATCGTTAGTTTTCCGTGTTTTTTTCGATCAACACTAGGTGGTACCCTAATAAACGGGTGACAGAGTTCACGCGATTTTTTCTTCCTCTTCCATGTCCTATCCTTACGCTTTACTTACCCAAACGTCCAAATCGTACACTACCAAACCCATCATTTTAGAGCTTGACCAGTCTGAGGTGGCGCTATAATGGTGGGAGATAATTGGGGTAAACCCCACAAGCGAGCAAGATCGGATCTGGCACCGGATCTCGCCATCCAGAAAGTGAAAATCACCGCCACCGATAAAACACGGGATCTCTTGCGATAAAACATGCGTTACACTTACGGAACTAATGACTTTAGCACTTGACGCGCCCAGAAATATCGATCAATCAACCTGCCTCCTGCCCCGCCTCCACCCTGTTTCCGTCCCGCTCTTTCCGCTATCACCCTCGTCACCGCCCCTGCCTCCTGCTCTTGCCTTATTCTCCACGTCCGCCCCTGCCACCGTCCGTCATTCAGTTATCACCCTCGCCACCAACCCTAAATCCTCCACCCTCCTCCTCCGCTCCATCCCACCCCTTCCCCTATCATTCTGTCACCACTCCTGTTTCGAGCTCCGCCTTCTAATCCGCCTCCGCTCCTGCCATCGTCCGCCCTTCCGCTATCACCCCGTAACCACCCCTAAATCCTCCGCCTCTACCTTCGTTCCGCCTCTTTCGCTATCACCCCGTCACCACCCCTGCCTCCTTCTTACCCTTCTCCTCCGCCTCCGCTCCTGCCGCTATCCGCCATTCCGTTATCATCCTCATCACTACCCCCAACTCCTCCGCCCTCCTCCGCCTCTGCTCCATCCCATCCCTTCCCCTATTGTTCCGTCACCACCCCTGCCTCGTGCTCCGCTTTCTCCTCCGCCTCGCTTCTTCCTGCGTCCGCCCCTCCGCTATCACCCTCGTCACCACTCCTCAATCCTCCGCCGCCGCTCCGCCACAGGACGCTTCTCTCGCCGGTGATGGCGCCGCGCCGCGCCGCGCCGCGCCGCGCAATCGCGCCGTTTCGGAGACGGATGCCGCGGGGGCTAATTGCTTTTCCGATAATTCACGGCGGTGGGCGTGCCGATTGCGGCGGCGGCGGCGCCGGACGCATCGTCGCTCCTCGGGGTGGCTTTTGCCTGGTGACAACTGACCGCAGACCTTTCGCTTCAAAGCTCCACAGATATTCACTCTGCCAGATAGTAAGAGGATTAATTCATCCTCAACAGAAGCCCGCGAAATAAGACCTGCAATTATTTCAACAGCCCTGCCGGTTTGGTTACAATAGAAACCTAACCTCATTTACTTCTACAGGAATACTAGTATATAATACATTGTGATGTATGTACTACGCAATACAATTAGCATCTGTCAAATTCAATAAAAATAATATAAATTAACATAATTTAATAAATAAAAACAAACTTATTTGTTATTTTCAGTGCATTCGCCACTTCCTTTCACAATTCGCTGCTCACAATTCTACTGTGGTAGTTTTTCAATCACTTGTTTAATAATACCATTGTATTTTTCACATCTTCAGTTAAACATTCCGTTATATCGCTATTCGACATCTTTGAAATGGAAAATTGGAGACCAAAACAGCCAAACTATACGCGCGACACAGCGAGAAGCGGCGACAAGTAGCGACAAGATTCAATCACACACGTTTGAATCTCGGACGCCGCCGCTTGTAGCGCTTTCGCTCGGTCGCCGACGCAGGACGAGCACATAAGATACTGTGTGTTTGAAATTTGTCGTCTGAAACTGTCGCGTATCGCTGACGCAAGATGTAGCTCACGCAGGACACTATAACAGTAAAAGAAACTAGTGCTGCTAGAGGATGGCATAGATTTTCTCATTTTACTTGCATGTTCTCATATGTCTGGGCCAGTTTTTCGGTTATGCCCCACCCTCTACCCAACTCCCATCTGCTGGCGCCTAAAAGATATTTTTCAGATTTTCTCAAATTTTCGGCCCCTAACGATATGGTTTAAAAATACATTAGAAATTTAAAAAAAGTAAAACCTAGTTTTTCATGCAAATTTTCATTGAATTATCTGGGGTCTTGGGGAAAATTGTTTCGCGTTTTGAAACCGTCCAGTTTTGAGCTCATTTTTACAGGAAAGATTTTGATTCTGAGAAACTTCATTAGAAATCATTTGAAGCCCTTGTTGTCACAAATGCAAAAAGTATTTAAAACAGGTATATATATATATATATATATATATATATATATATATATATATATATATTTTATCATGAGATATATTAAAAGGAGATATTCAAAAAATTTACATTTGTGTATTTTTTGGAAGATCAAATAAATACATCAAAATTACCATATGAAGTTTTTCGGTGCACTTGGCACTATCCCAAGAGAATGTTTAAAAGAAAAGTTTGGAGCCGTTTTTGAGAAAATCTTAATAATAATATATTTTTAATTTTGTCTATTTTCACTCAGATTTGTGCAAAAACTACTAGTATTTTCAAGACAATGAACATGGCATAAATTTAAAAAACTTTGTAGAGAACAAATTTCAATAGAAGAAAATAAAGTCAAATTTAAATATTTTGTATTCTCTTTCAGACGATTTCTACTATACATTAAAATGTACAACACATTGTAAGATTAAGATATACTAATATAAATTTTCTTCATGCAATCTACGTTAAAGAATAATAATTATCGTTATTAACAGAGAATTCGATATTGGGGAAATTGGAGACATAGCTTACGACTTGGATTTGGATTCTACGGAATTTAGAAAGTATCTCATTTCTACTATATTTAGTAGAGCTTCGAGAAAACATTTAATGTGTTTACTCACACCACAGTAACCAATAGACACCGCAATTCAGCACCTCCAAGCACTAGCGCATCGCAAAGGTATTTAATATATCTCCTACTCTTAAGTGACAGCTCTTGAGCACACAAAGACGAGGAAGTTTTGTTGCAGCAAAGCGTTAGGGAGCGTGTGGTTCCACCTCCATGGGATATGAATACTGGCGAAAGTGGCATTCTCCCTCAGAGGGAATCCACGCGTTTTCTCAGCGGCATTTCGAAACAATTCTCCCCCAGAATCCGCAGCGGCGGAGCGCGCCGCGGAAGCGAAGAGAGGGAGGGGGAGGGGAGGCGCTTGTCTCCCACGCGGAGGGGACCGCCTTAATTAGCATTCTGCGCAGAGACGCGTGGCGGCGAGGCCCTTCCCGGCGCGCTTCTCAACTCTGCACCTCCGCGCGGAGAATTCGGGGCGGAGGGAAACCCGCAGATGAAACTTCCCTGCTGGAAGGAAATCGAAGGGAAGAATTGGGGACCATGCGCCCTTCGTGGATCTCCCCATTAGTCAGGTTAATAATTTGTATTACTAATTGTAAGGATCTATGTTTAAATGCACCTACGCAATAACACTAACATTCGCGTCCGTCACGATGTTGAGAAACCCAGTTGAATTTGGATCCTGAAAAGAAACGAACTTTTACGAGACTTTCAACAAAGTCAGTTATATTTCAATATTTGTTACTTCATTCAGACAACATTTTATTTTCAACACTGTTGTGAAAAGGTTTGAATCTTAGATGATCATACAAATTCTATGCTCATGGATTCCATGGTCAGTATTATTTAATTAGATTTACAATTAATTTTTTTTTATTTTCTCCTGTCATAGATCTAATTTTTAAGGAATAACACTTGCATAATGCTCCTTCCTAACAGAAAGATGAAACAATACAAATATTATGTTCTCGTCTTCTTCCAGGTTTGATATTTTCTCGAGTCATTGTATGCAGAATGTCTAACAAATATTAAAAACTTCTACAACATACAGACGGGTCGATAATAACTATATGACAATCAAAACATAGTAAGAAGTTTCATGCTCTACATGTTTGTAACGTATATCCTGATAAACCCATGCGATGTTGTGATTACTTTCCGCAATGAGCCTCTTCTTCCGTTTTATTTTTGCTCTCCTCCTCCGTGCTCCCTTTCGACTTCCACCGCTTCAGCGGCAGTAGCCACCGGCACTTCTGGACTCCCACGTTTACCCACAACTCGCACGCACTAATCCACGAAAGCGCCTGGCAATGCTGCCTCGCCTGGCACTCAATGCTGCCTCGCTGATTATGCATGCTTCTTTTGTTTGAGTCACAAGAACGTTGACCTGAAATAACTAACGGAAAACTGAATTCAAAGACAACCGGGTTTATTTCGCGTGTAATCATCACAAATGCTTCCATTGCAAAATAGTAGTAGCAGTGAAATAAAATCTCTAATAAAGCAATCATTTTATCCCAGTAAGTTACTTTCCGCGGACAAATGCTGCAAGATGAAAAAGTGTTCGTGCATCAAGCACATCTCAAAGAGAAAAGAAACCAAAAACGTTACGCCTTTCTTCAGATGTCATTGGAGAATTAGTAGCTAAACCACTACATGCAATGCTAACCACACACCGACAACACCAACCATTACACCCTCAGAGACTGTATCAGGTATTTCTCGTAAATAATGAACAGCCAAGTAATAACGAAAATATAAAAAATGCAATGTTTTTTTTTACTTTAACTTGGTCGTGCTTCTAACACTCTGACACCGAATAATGTTAGGAGATCATCTAAAGCAACGTGTTGAGCATTCTTCAAGTGATCTTCAAACTATATTTCATCGACACAAAAAATAAGCAAACGAAAAGAATAAAGGAGAGACTCAGAAATGTTATTGAATTTGAATGGAATGGAAAAGGGTAAAATGTTACTATCGCTCGAGCAAAATGTTTCATCCCCTAAACTTTACAAAGAAAACCCGTGAGAGAACAAGGACTCGGCCATGCACGTACTCGCTGTGAAGTCCCAAAACATCCGTTTATCATGCATTCGGTGTCGACAGCACAAAGAACATGTTCACGATTGCAATAGAAAACGAAAGAAATTTCATTTAAAACAGAAAGGAAACTAAAAGATCTCTAGGGAAAGCTATAAAAATTAAAGGGAACGAGCGAAGAAGTAACAGTCGGTTTAATTATATTTCAATTTTTTTTAAACTCAGACTGCGTACTATAACATATAGCGATATCGTTTAAATAAATAATGTTCCACATAATACTTTTTATATTAGACATGATAAATGAAAAGGAATGTCATTCAATTTCGAATACTCTAATAACGGTTAATAAAGAAGTTCCCATATTATCTTCCCAATATGATTCTTGCTGTCTTCAGACATCGTTAGTCATTTATAATTAAGCCATTTCTACGCTGACTAAACTGGAATAAGGTTTAACATATGATAATTTGTCACTCTCATTGCCTTTGTTAATTGCATGACAAATGTTCATCTTCTCGTTAGTATGCAACTAAAAACTCTTGCTACACACACTTTTATGACAGTACACACGCTGGTATCATGAAGAAGGAAGCAAAATGTTGCCTCACAGTAATAAAGTTCCTCGCACAGAAAATACCAACAGTCAGTCTAAGATAAAAATATAATCAATAAATTATTAAATCATACCAATAATTAATGAGATAACAAAAAGTAGACACCGTAGAGAGTTACAAGGAAGGAAAGAACTTGATTCGTCGAGTTTCGTCACAAAGAGTACGCGCTGTCTGTCATCTTCAACCCCGCCCTCCCGGGCTCGTCTGCTGTGGGGCGTCGCGAGGGGCGACCCGCGGTTTCCCGCGTCGCGGTGCGTAACGGCACTCGCCGCCTCCTCCTCGGCGGCGAGCGCGTAGGAGAGCGGCCGGCCCACGCCCCCCGCCCCGCCCCGCCCCGCCCCGCCCCCCCCGCCCCGCGCGCGCAGGCCGCGAAAGGCCGCGTCGGAGGAAGCGCGCCGGGAACGGAACCGGCCGCCGCCGAGCGGACGCCAACGGCCGCGCCGCGCCACGCGACTCCACGCGACGCGTCGCCCGCAACGGCTCCTTTCGCTGCTTCCCACCGCTCAAGGCCCGACCTCGGGCGAAACGGCAAGGGGGACGAAAACTTGCCGCGAGGATGGACTTGAATTATTATGGTTTTTAAAATTCGGAATAAGTGATGAATATTCTTTTATGAATAGCCAGCACATCTGCACGGCAACATCCACGATATCTTCACTTTTCTCTCTCTTCTCATTCCCTTCCACGTATTCCCTTTCCACATTTAGTTCCAGCACTCCTGGAAAAACCCCCGACCCACGTCACGTTAAATAGTGCCACCTACCCAAATACTCAATTTTTAACTTATAAATACTCAATGATTAACGAAGTTTTGTTCATTTTTAATTTTTATACTTTTTTTTTTTTGGCAACTTACAGTGTAACCCGCTATTCCGTTACGCTTCATCAAGGAGATGTGTGAAAATATTTGATTTGGCCGGACCTGATCTACAGTTATCTTCCTGCGAAGAACAAGTCTGTGGGTACTGAAATCTCAGCAAACGCTGCCCGAACATTCACCATCACCAATTGGAGACATGAGAATTTGCATATTGTTTTATTTTGGAAGATTCCAGATCTTATAGAACAATATTTCAGCACTTACTCACAATAAGTACGTGTGTAAAACATTGTGAACCATTGTGAATAAAGTAAATCTGATGCATTAGAAAATATGTGAAAAAGAGGGAGGTAAAAACAGGCTTTTTAAATTTGTACTGCTAGAAGAATGAAAAGCGAATTCCTTGGGTAGCTGCACTGTCAGATGACAGTCCGAAAATGTGTATTTCTACATTACATACTGTTAAAGAGTCACAGTCGCTGGCAGCTTCTAAAGAATCTGAATTCTAAGTAGCAATAATTGAGAGAATGGAATTCGTGAGAGTCGGTAAAGATTTGGAAAATAAAGTAGTGAGCCAGACGCTGCGTACAATACGATTTTTCCACAAAAAACTACGTAGCAATTTAATAGAAAGCGATATTTTCTTAAAAGTGTTATAACGTATTTTTTATTGAACGCATGCTGAAGGTAACAAAATCAAAATGAAACGTAAAAAAATGTCTTTCGGAGTAATTTTTCATCAGCAACAATATCATTACGGAATATCATTACTGCAATTCAAATTGGTATTTTAGCGACTCAATTCGCCATAAAAACTTTACGCATTAACGTTTTCAATATAAAATTGTATAAATAAATACTCTTCAGCTAAATATAATTCAATTTTTAAATTGTAATTTGTAGACAATTGTTTTTCAATTGGCTGCTAGTAAATAACAAAATAATCTACTTTATATCTATTACTACTCGCCTAATTTGATTTGTGAGCAATTTTGTGATTACTCTGGAATATGCGTAATGCATTTCACAATGACACGACCACATTTTACTTTCTTATAATATGCAAAGCACATGATTACACAAGTTCGGGTAAATAGTTATAAATACGCCCCGGGAAGAAGAACGGAAACGAGTGGAGAAGTTAGTTTAAACTTTGCCGCAAGTGTGTGGCGACAGCTCTTGAAAATATTATGCAAACGTTAAATCAGGGCAGCGTGGTGTTGTCGGAAAATGGACTCTCCCGAGCGGCGGCGGGGGCGGCGCCCGCCACAACGCGCGCCGTGTCTGGCCCCCGCGCTAATGCACGCGGTGATTCATCGGCGCGCCGCGCCACCCCGCCCGCATTGCCCCGCCATTCTCGCCGCCCCCGCACCACCCTGGCGCCCCGCTGCTCCCAGCCCTCGCACCTCCCCCTTCGGTCATTGCTCCCGCCCTGGCTCCTGCCTCCGCCCTCTCCACCTGGCCCATCGCCTCCCCCCCCCCGCCTTCGTTCTCACTACCGCTAATGACACTGCCGTCGCTGCCGCCCCTCGCTTCGTCCTTGCTACCAGCTCGCCCTTCGCCCTCGCGAACGCCAACTTCGCTACCCTCACCACCTCCGCCCTCTCTACCGCCCACTACTCTGCCGTCGCCACCTTTACCGTCTCCATATCTCCCTCCGCCCTCCTGATCCCTCCACCGCCTCCGCCTTCCCTACCGCCTTCGCCCTCGCTAGCGCTTACTACGCCATCACCACGTTCGTCGCCTCCGCTCTGGCAACTTCCTCTGCCACCACTTACCTTCCGTCTCCGCCTCCGCTCTCAATGCCAATAACTCGACCTCAACATCCCCCTCTTCCGTGTTTGGGTAGCTCGAGCTCGCAGACACCGCCACAGACTCGTAGCTCCCGTGCAATCCCTGCCCTCCGCTCCTCGGCGCGGCCGCCCCGCCCACGCACTCCCACTCCCACGCTCCCACCCAAACACCGCTTGCCCTGCTCTCGTTGCTTCTGTTCCGAGCGCCACCCACCCCGCGCCGGCGACCAGAATCCCAGTCGTCCCTTCCCCCACTGCTGCCCCCGTCACCACTTCTTCCTTCACCATCAAATCCCCCCAGCCATTCTCTGCGCAGCGCCATTATTAGTCGTCGCCCACCCACGGCGACCCCCGCCGCCACAATTGTCTCCAGCCCCCGTTGACATCCACCCCCGCCCCATTTACTTTGGGTACATTAACTCTCGGAGGCGCCACGCCCATAGCTCTGCAGCCCGGCTCCCTGTGACAACTCCGTTGCCCCCTCGGCCTTTCATTCTCCTCGCCCGCACCGCGACTTCTCTGCCATTCGACCACTCTCGCAGCTCTGCCTCCAACGCGGCTCCCGCCACATCTGCGCCAGCCCGCGGCCACTTTTCGCATCTTTCCGGCGTTCTCTAATCTCTCTGCCCCTCGGATTCTACTTCCGTTTCCGTCCTCCACAGGCCTGTCGCCCCGCCAGCTCCACTGTGTGCTTGACTGACACCGCGATCCCTCCGACCTCCCCCTCCCCTGTACGCATTCGTGCTCGCTCTTTCCTCGCGACCTCGCCCTCCAGCATGTCAACGACGTTTCTCAAATCGCCATGTCACGGCTTTCATAACTACCACACATTGCTGCACTCACGAGGGTCACCGTTGCCAACGAAGGCCCGTTGCTCCATCGCGTAGCAAACGCAGTAAGTTACTGAAGTCGTCTCGTGTCCACTGCACGTGCGTGCCATCCCCGTCATCCAACACGTGCGCGTCGCCTCCACCAATTCATCCGCTCGTCGCTCCTCCGCCCGCGCCCTCGCCCCTCGGCCGCCCCGCGCGCCTCCATCGATCGCCCAGCGCCCCACGCGCCGGATAATCCCGAGGGGGCGGGGTGCATGACTGATCGCAGCGGCAGCGCCACAAGGGAGGCGACGAGTTGCCCTCCAAACAGTGGTGGGGAGGCTGGGGGCCATAATACGGTGGTAAGAGTGTGGTGGTTGGTGAGGTAGATGGTCAGAAAGTGGTGGTCAGGGCTACTGGAGGCAGCTGAATAAAGTATGAAATATTGACGTACGTAGACACTAATTCATGTATGATTGTTAGTTTTCGTTAATGAGTGGGTATTGGGGGTGCGTAATATCATTAGTTCCGTAAAGTGTAGTGTATGTTATATCCCAGGAGGTGGCAATTAATCTCCCGTTTTGGAACGTGAGATCCGGAGCTCACTTACACCTCGGTACATCACGTCACGTCAATACTAAATAATTTTAAGCGGGATTTCCCTTACAGGTACTTCCCCGAGCGGAGTACCCCTGCCAGCACAAGCTCTCAGCTGCTGAATCGACTTCCGGCAAGTGTGATTCAAGCGTGGGGAGAATTCAAATGTAAGTGTAAGAATAAGTATAGTAAGAAATAGTATAATTGCAAGTACGGGAGGGTAAGGGGAGAGGAGTGCACAAGGATGGCAAAGGGAAGATCGAGCACGATAATTGTTTTAAAATCTCGATGTTTTTAAGACCTTTAACATCATCAAAAAATTCATAAAAATATGAGAAAAATAAATAATATTTTTTATACAGAATTCAATAAAATTATCAATAAACTGATGACTTATGTTTCACTATTGGTCACTGTAGTCTGAACAATTTTCAATTTAAGGATGTCTAAATATTATGTTTTTTTATTATTCTCCCTTTTTTATTGAAAAATTAAACATCAACTACAAACACATATGGAGCACAAAACATGGATGTTCAATTCGTCGACGTTTTATGAAAGGGTCAAATCCATTTTAAGTGGTCCAGCAATGGTCGCTCAACCATCTCGAAAAAAATTTATATTTTGTACATAAATTTCTTAATATTTCCACTGTTCAAAAGCAAATTTGATTTATTTTTATTGTATCTGGCTTACAAATGGCGGCAATTTTTGTTTTACGCCGTGCGCCATTTTTCGCGTTTGTAGAGGTTTACTCTTTTCAAAATTATTGAGCTCTGGGTTGTTCTAGCATTATAGAATAACAAGCATTGGATTCAGTATACTCTGGCCTACAAATTGAATTATTATATACCTACCTTCTATGTTTTTATTTGAGAAATATTTGCAACTAAATCTATGGAACGCATATGAACCAAGTTCGATTTTCAGAGAGTAATTTCTCAAAGAAGGAATAGGAACTCAGCCTTAATTTTTGATTTAGCAGGAAAATCTTCTTTTACCAGGAAAATAATTGCGTCCAACATGTTATTCTAAAATTCATTCGCTATCTTTGAAACTAAGGAGTACTGTGCCACTGTCCATATATCTGAAGAAAGGTTCAGAAATAATAAGCAGAATGGCAAATCTAAACGCAAAAAAATAAATTTTAACAAAAACAAAACGTTATAACTACAACAAAACACAATTAACAAAACGCTAAATTTATTTATTTGTTATCTTTTATAAACGGTTTTTATATTATTCGGTTCAGTTTTTGACATCAAAATGACCATATTTTTAATTACATGCTTTTGAACAGTCAAAACATAAGGAAATTTATGTACAAAATATGATTTTTTTCGAGTTGTTTGAGAGAACAATTTATTAAATTTTGGACCATTTAAAATGGATTGAGCCGAAACTACGGCTGTCGCAGCTCGTGCCGTGCGGAGGCACAGCTGGGGCTGGCGGCGGCGCGGCGGGGCGCCTACGCGGGAGTTGGCCACCAGGGGCGCTGAGGGCGCCGCGCGAGTGCAGCCGGGCCGTGGCGACGGCCAGCTGGCGCGCGCACACCCGACTCCCACGCAACTTCAACGCGAAGTTGGCTGCGGCGGTGAGTGGCCAATTGTGGGGAGAATTTATTTGTTCTTGCTACTATTTACAGAACCCTCATTTATCACAATGACAAATCCTCTACGTTTCCGATTATGTTTCAGTGAAGAAGTTCAGTATGTGCATTGTGGAGCACAATTTTACATGCATTTATTTCCTCTTTTTGAATGTAAGTACTCTTGTTTCTGGAAACGATTAAGAATAATTATTTTTTATTCTATTTTTATGGTTAGAAAAATAAGTAATACAGACTTTGCGATCCAATGGCATTTAGCGAGCAGACGAAATAGTATTCATGTTTACTTAAATTAATGACGTGCTCATGGTACTTGTGTTTCAAACCAGAAATTACTTATTATTAATTGGACTCAAATACGGTCATAATCTTTTCTGCTGAAAAAACAACAAAACAAACGATTCAGCAATGTATTCTTCCAAAGGTTCCATATTTCTTGTAGTCACAAATTTTGGAATATAACCGAATTATCGCACTATATTGAGAGCTTTGGTTCGTACAACATTCGACGCATTTGTTCAGCAGGGAGTTCACTTACGCAACTGCAGCGAGAGGCCATTATACAATGCGCGCGGACCTACAGGCTCTGGAACATGAAATAACTTCCATGTTACGCACAGGTGGAGCGAGTACGCCCCAACAAATAAAACCCTTTTCCACATTTATTTTCCTAGAAAAGTTGCACTTGTACTCCATTTTGGACTAAACAATACTTTCAGCAATGCATTTGTTTGTGGTCCTTTTAAACAAATATTTATACTCGCTTTTCCCGAATTTGCCATATGCATGAAATAAAGGTAACTGAAAAACTGTTAATGAAGAGAGAAATTTATTAGATAAGAATGCCATGTAATTTGTAGTATTACCCGCGTTATTCACGTTACGTAGATTCAATGAACTGTTGATTTGATTGGTAAATTTATTATAGTACAATCCTGTGGTTTCGGAGATATGAAACGTTAATGCTAAGATTATTATATTTGTATCAAAAAGGGAAATCACTGAAAATGTCGAAATATTGTTGAGCTAGTCATTGTTCAACTTTTCATTGCCGATAACAATTACAACCAGGAAGTTACTGACTTTATTTTTCGTAAAACTTGCAAATAGAGAAGATTCATAAAATTTTGTATTTTTAAATTTGAACAAACTTCCACATACCTATGCTCATTAATTCATCACTACTATTCAGCACCCGGTTCAAAGCATGCAATTAACACAAACTGCAAGTTAACACACGAACACATTAATTGGCATGAAATCACTTCGCAGAGGGGAGTTGGTCGTGACGCAGGGCGTCGAAAGGAGCGTGTGACAGGGGGAGGGGGTGCTGCGAAAGCGCACCGGTGGGCGCGGAGCGTACGAGGCGGGGTGGGGGCGGGCGGGGATGGCACAAGCGATGCAGGGAGGGGCGGAGGGAGAGGCGGGGCGGGGCGGGAAGTGGGGGCGAAGCATGGCGGGCTGCGAGGCGCAGTGGGCGCGGGCGGTGGCGGGGGTGAGAGCGGGGGGCGGGGAGGTGCGGGGCGGGGTTGGCCGACACGGAATAGTGTGGAGTGATGCCTCGTGGCGGGGAAGGGCGTGGCGATGGTCAGCAGCGCGAGCCGTGGGCGGGGCGAAGCGGGAGGGGCGGGGCAGGGCGGGGCGAGGCCGGGAGAGAAGGGACGCAGAAACGGCGCTGGCGGCCGCCCCGGAACGCGCAGCTCGCGCAGAGTCAAATATAGACGCAGCCACCGCCCCACCGCGCCCCTGCTCCTTCCCCTGCCCCAGCCGCGTGGCCGGCGCGTCGGGTCGGTGCCACGTCGCCCCTCCCTTTTGCAGCGGTGGCTCCGCGTTCCTCGCCCCTGCCAAGCATCTGCGCGCGCTCCCCGCCCTGCGGTTCCGCAAGCAGTTGGGGGCGAAAGTCTCTCTTGACGGTCACAGGATTCCAGCGAAGGAAGCGCAAACAAGAGGTGTGATTTACAAATAGGGAGTTAGTATTCAAATGAGTGACAGATAAACATATGAGCGACACATAACATGTAGTACATCGGATGGTCAGGAAATTTCCTTAGGTGATTTTATCTCAACAACTCTAAACATTACTCGTCAAATTAATTTTTCTTTTCTCCTTTTTCCCCTTCTTCTCGGGGCTTTTTCGAGCTTCAGGGGATATCGATTTCAACTATCCGCGCCGGGTACCCACTACCTCCCTCATGGGAAGTTTTCACATATAAGTTTTCACATTAGACACACTTCCGGGCTCCTCGGTCTCTGGTGAGCAGACACCCAAGACCTTACACGACAACACACACGTGAAAAACAAGGAAGAAACAACCATGCTCACGGTGAGACTCGAACCTGCGACCCTTCAGTCTGAGACGCTGAGTCGGCACACGCTCTGGTCATCGCGGCCATCCAGGTCGGCGTCGAATTAAACATTAATACAAGGAAATATTCTTCAGAATTACCGATGGTTATTTATATTCCAGGAACTGAAGCAGTTCATATTGAGGACCTGTCTTACCACTACAAATCTCCCCCCACGGATACAAACTAGAGAAGCAATGATACTCCTGATGACAGTCTTGACAAGCCTTCGTCTCCACTTTGACTCAGCTGCTTGGTTTTGAGCTCCTCGAATGCTTAATGTCGTGCTTCCTTTGCAGCTTTAATGCCACTTGCCCCTTGGCTCCTTTTATAGTTAAAGCCTGTGATGTGCCCTCGCACAGAACCTGCGCTACCGTTTCGTCTCTGCATTACTTCATCGATAATTTGTGTCCACCGATGTATCGAATGTGGCTAATCCTGTGGTTATAAATCAGCTACCACTATGTATGACCTCGTTTCCTTCAGTAGTTCTTACCAAGAACATTATTTTCACTAAGGCCTCAGTGCCTCACCTTCGTATTCTTTCTCCACCATAACTCTTCTCCGCCTTGAAGAATTTCTCTGACCATTCTACTTCGTTTACACCAACAGCTTCAAAATATTTCTACCTTTCGCTGCCTCTCTACTCTACAGTTAATCAGGATTCAATAACCCTTCTCTACATTTCTCCTTTACATTGCACGAGTGGTCATGAACTGCAATTAAGTGCGTCAGCTATTCCTGTAACACTAATAACATGAACGATACAGAGCAGACTTGGCTTGCACGTTAGAAAAAGAAGCAAATAAAAACGCCATCACTTGAGTATTCCAGAGGACTAGTTTTTTTTCGGTGGGAGTGTTCCAAGTTGTACAAATGCCAACGCTCATTGTCATGTGGTTGGTCTCGTTAAAAGTAACACACGCATTTGCAAAGATGTCATTAAACTACGACTGTAAGTTGGCATCACAACAATGGCCGGCAAAATATACTCAGGAAATCAATACAAAGAAGGAATATTATTTATTATTAGGGATAACCCCTTAAACTCCCATAATAAAAAATTATTGTAATGAATAATATAACACAACTTCATTTCTTCAATACTAAATTTTGGAGTTTTTTTCCATTTAAAAATTTCCTTCATCAGTAATATTTTCCAGGTCCAGAAGGAGCCACTTTGTCAAATTTGGAATATTTCCGAAATTCACCGGTTGCGACCTCCCTTGAAGGAATCGAATGTAGTTCCTTTGGTATTTGTTATAGTCGTTTAGATACATTGTATTATAAGAATCTAACGGCGGGTACTTCAATGATTAAATCCAGAATTCCCAGAAATAGCACGTAAAATGTCACGGGCCCCTTCCAGTTCTCGATCACGGGAATAAATGTTTTCCTCCCGTTTGATGAACTTTGATATTATCTTACACAACTTTATTTTTTTTACAAAATACGTCTTTTATATGATTTGTTCGTAATATATCTGTATTTTTGGTTTATCTTACTACCGGATTTGATACCGGATTTTATTGAATCTTATAGTGCCTTTTAATTCAGCTCCTATAGTTTTTTCCTAATCACCAACGTTGTGCACCCATAACGCGCTCCGCGGCCATCGTAGATCTCGAGTTCCGAAGCATGCGAATGCCCGGACGTGTCCGCGGTGACGACTTCTGCCCGACACAATCGTTCAATAGCAATTGCCGCCCCTTCCATCACTCGAACGGCGAAACCGAACAGCGCACCGCAAAAATACCGAATTGTACCACCAGCTGTCGTTTTAATAGTATCATATATTATAGCGACTCGGTCAGATTTCAATTTTTTATTGTTTCTGGTGACGTACTACCGGAAAACCCATGTTTTGGCACAATATGCCCTTAAGTCATAAGTAATAATATGCAAAAAATTTCCGAGGATTTATTTCACTTCAGTGGTTCAAAATTTATGATACAATCTAGGGGAAGCAAGAAATCATGTTACTTCCTCGTCTTCCCTAAAATATTTCCGACAGACAAAGATTTACACCAAGGATTTTTGGGTCTGAAAGTATGGATGTTTTTGGCTATCATTTCTGTAAAAAATGACTAGCAGATATAAAGGTAGTATACAACTTAAAATTGAAGGTTGCAAATCGCATCGATTATGACTTTTTTTATTAAGGTTTCCTGCAAAAATGAGCAAACTAAGTTGATTTAAAATTTAAAAAATGAAAGAAATATTATATCTCACTCTTCTCTCAAAATTACATACATCAGAATAAATATATTTTCTAAAGGACGGCAAACGAATGACGAACAAGTGCAAATAACTGTTGTGCTCTTGAGTACTACGTCCCAAAGGACTTCAATACGTCTTCGCACCCGAGCGCCTCGGGGCGTACTTGGACTAGTAGCACTATTATACTGCGGTTTTTACTTTGCTGCCGTTGACATTTAATCTGTTACGGTGTTGTCTAATCGGGACTTTACACGTCACTACAGTGACGTCATAATGGTGACGTTCAGTTTTCCGATTGGATGACACCGTAACAGCCGATATCCTTCAAACGCAGCTCTGTGAAAACCGCAGTCTCCATTTACAGTGGTTTCCTCCGAGTGGCTGGTTTGTGGTGGGGGTTCAGTCCGTACGCAACTGGAACCATCCCACGCCTCCAGGCCCGCGCCCACCCCTAAACTACGAGTACATCCTCTTTACAACTAACGTATTGCCGAAATCTCAGAAAATCTGCGGTAGCTTTTGACCTTGTTAATCCTAGCTTTTGACCTTGTTAATCCTACGTCATCAAAACACAGGAAACAGCTCTTCACGTCTGTCGATGCCACCGACTCTGGGCGGAAGTTCACTTTACTGCAATACTTTGGCACTATCGACATTGGTACTGCTGAGCATATTAGCATAACGAAGGGATTTTCTGATCCTGTCATCCCTAGGCCATTAAAACATCGAAAACGACTCATTAAGCCCAGCGAAACCTCCAAATGTACACTGAACTACACGACCACTTTGACACGTCGCCGAAAATCTCAGGATATTCGATAGGCCTATCTGATCCAGCTAAACGCTACGTCTTCAGAAAATCGAAAACGGGTCATTGCGTCCGTAGATATATGGAACTCGTTGCTGGATGGAACTTCCGGCAGGCTACCATTTCCGGGGCATGACGCGGTGCCGCGCGGGGCCTCTCCGTGAGATAGGGGAACGCTCTGTCGACCGCGACGCGTCTGCCGCCGCCGCCGCCACTTGCCGCACACGAAGACATCGCCGCTGACAATGAGCGTCCTGGGGAGAAGTGCTTCCAGAGACACACACGCACCGCACCGCTTCTGCGAACGCTTCCGCCGCCGCCGCCTCGGCCAGCGGCGATGCACCGTTACTTTCCGGCGAACGCGGGAGCGGTAGTGTCGATATATGCACTTTCCTATGGCTCTTGTAAACCCATAGAACTATGATTCCTACAATTGCGCAAGTTTTAAAATGTTCATTCTGAGCTCTGTTTTCTCGATAAACATGGATTGACGACATGCCAGCCTAATCATTCCCTTCGACGTCATATCGCTACGCGTTCACAGTCAGTGACAGTTGACACTTTTCAAGCACTATTTTGTCACGAACGTTTCAGAAGAATCGTCTGGGATTTTAATTAACAAAACCTGCTTTCAGTGATTTCACTTTTTCATTTTAAAATTTAACATTAATTTCATTTTTTTCGAAAATCTCTGCTACGAAAATTCAAATCGTTTTCTTAATCATAAATTGTGAAATAGTAAATCTATAAAACAAAAATCAATAATAAAAAATTCTAGTAGCTTTATTACAGCAGGAAAAATTTTAGTAAAGCAAAAATTATCAAGTTGGTCCCTCCTTTCTGAAAATCATCAAATAATGTAGTTAGGTATTTTTAATATTTTAAATGGTTTTCGCACTCACCGCGAAAATAAGTTAATTTTGCCAATAAGCACTGTTACTCGCAAATTTGGCGGAAAAAGTAAATCTGAGTCCAAACATTTGACTTTTTCAAGAAAACACGAAACTATAGTGTTTGCGACTTCTATAATTAGTTGGAAAATGTACCGTTCGCTCCGCAGCATCGTTGATCGTTGGAAAGTTCAAGGGTCGAGTCCCGAGAGTCGCGAAATGTTTGATAAAAGACGTATAACTGGATCGGATTCCACCAGTCTAGAGAAGAGTTCTAGCAGCTTGCTGTTCCGATCGGTAGCTTTCCTGTGTTTCTCCCATCAATGCAAGCCAAATGTTGGGGTAATATCCGAACAAATGGGACACGGTCCACACGCGATCTTTCCTTCCTCTTACCCCATTACCCCCCTCCTTGCATTATACCAACACTAACTTTACATACGGACCATACATGTCTGGAGACCATTTGAGGATTTTGAGATTGTGCCGGTTAGGGCGGTGTCCTACAGAGGGAGTCACCTAGAAGAGTGAAACTCACAGACCTAGAAGTCAGCACCAGATCTCACGTTCCATTGGGAGGGGAAGAACACCGCCATCTTCCAGGATATAACATACTGCACACTTACGGCACTAATGTTCTAAGTGACTGACGCGCTCGGGATCAATACTCGCTCACAAACAGCGTCGCCCCTCGCTCGCTACTACCCCCGCCCGCCCCTCGCGCGCCATCGCCATCGCCCCTCTCAGCCCACCATCGCCCCCGCCCGCCCCTCGCCCCTCACTCGCCATAGCCCCCTCCCACCTCTCGCTCGCCATCGCCCTCACTATCACTCCCGCCCGCCCCTCGGTCGCCATCGCCCCCGCCCGACCCTCTCTCGCCGCGCCTCCGCCCACCCCTCGCCCGCCATCGCCCCTGCCCACCCTCGCTCGCCATCGCCCCAAAGAAGCGCGCCCGTCCGCGAGTGCCAGGGCCGCCGCCCTTCCCGGCGGCGCAGGCGCCGTCAATATTTGCGCAGGCGCCGCCAAAACAAACGCGGCGCGGGATGCGCGCGGAGGAGATGCGCGGCGCACTGTGGGTCGGTGCGAAAGAGAACCGGACCAAACACCTCATCGCCCAATAAAACGAAGTTCATAACTAATTTCTGTCGGTGGGCGAACTGCCCACTGGTAATCTTTAACATATTATCCTTGTATTTTCATTTATTTGCCAGATTTGTAAGACTTCCTAGAGTACTATAGCCGAATATCGTATTGCAGAAAGAATGTGATGGTTCATCAGTGCAAAAAATGGTTTAAATTAAAACATTGTAATGGTAGGAGGCCCATAATCGTTTCGGCCAATCCCTATTTGTTCTCCAAAATTGAAATTCCCTGATCGATCTAAACGAACTCAAGGCTTTGCGAGCTTCAAAAGGATATTTTGATTTTTGACGGTTCTTTATATAAAGTCTCAAAATATTTTCAAAATTTTCTCAAAAATGGCACCATTTTTTAAATTAAATTGTCGTTCTCATATAGCGTACAGGACACTTACGAGCACGGTGTTGGACTCATGTTCATTGAAATCCCTGATATTTCGAAAACTGCAAAAGTGCAATTTTTTGGGGGCGTCTTCCCACAAATACAATATTGAAGAAATGTATTTTCTATTAATCAAATCGGTTCTTTAAAGACAAATCTTGAAATAAGATCATGTTGAAATTTTCGAACATATGAGTAGTTTTCGTGTAGTGCAATTTTAATTGTTTTTAAACATTTTTTCCTCAAAAACCTCTTCACATATTTTCTTTAAATTTTGTCGTCATATGTTTCAAGGAACGGTAAAAAATATGGTGCTAGACTCATTTTCGGCGAACTCTGAGTTTTTCTCAAATTGCAGAAAGTTAACATTTCAAAACTACTGAATTGAAGATAAGATATAAAACTCCTTAGACAAAGTCTTAAATAAAAGATCCACTCTTTAAAAAAGCCATGTAGGTTTTTTTTAAAAAATCGAGTAGATTTCGCGTCTGATATTGTGTCTGAAATTTATGCACATTTTCCCAAAAAATATTTTCTGAAAAACCGCTCCAGTTATTTATTTACTTTATTTTTCAGGGATAAAAGAAATGGTGCTTCAAATAATGGTGCGGGTCTCATTTTTGTTCAAGCTCTGAATTTTCGAAAATTGCAAATTTAAAAATAACGTGAGAAAGTATGTGCTGCTTTGGCACTACTAGTTATGTTTTCCAAAGCAGTGGGCGGCTGCTCTCCTCGGAGCGGCACTCGCAAGCGGCGGCGAATGTCAGCGCCTGAGCGGACAGCGAGTGGCGGAGCTGCGAACCGACCCCGCGGAATGGCGCGCGCAAGTGGGGGGTTCAAGTCCGGAGCGAAGAAACCTGCTCCGAATACGAAAGACCGAGTTAAGTCTATCCGTGTGCTGCGTGTTGCATATCCGATGTCCTGGAATGAAGGTGAGCATCGTGTAGCTATTAGGGAGATGTGCACAGCTCGACGTATTATTTCGTATACGACACGAACCCTCCTTCGAGCTTTCAAGCATTCGGGTTTCACTAGATGTATATTGGAAAACGATACTCCACATGGCTGTTAACACGTAACTTGTATCGTGTATTAAAATCTCGGAATATTAGGCTCCGAACAAAGGCATTTCAATTTCATAAATAGGCAGAATAAATCGAACTATAAATAACTTATAGTTATGTTGAATGGCGGGAAAATTCAGTCGACCAAATATCGCACTTGCAGGTAAAAATCACTCCTATTCTAAGTGCATGTATTTATGCCCGAAATAGAAAGTGCTTGTATTTTTGAGAAAAAATGCACGTCACAAATGAAACCTTTCATTAACATTGACGCGTTCTTTAGAAGACGCTTCTGTCGAAAGGATTAAAATGAAATGATATCACAGAAAATAAGCGAAATTTGTTTGTAAAACTGAATTTACAAACTCACCAGATCTCGTCCCTCTCCTGGCCTAGGAGCAGAGGAATCTGCACTCACCTAAAAAGAACAAAAGAGGTTAATTAGTGTTTGCTGAGAATTTGAATAAATATTTTATTACAGACTACCAAATACCTCTTTTTCCAATAATGCAGTTGAATTAAATTTTATCAAACATTCATTGAACAGTATTCTTTAAAACTGGCTCCCATATTACTTTTTTGCAAAATGATTGTCCAATCGTTAGATGCCAGAACCATTCTGAAGTGGCATGTTATTTAACAGCCTAGAGAGTAGAGACCAAAATATCCTACAAACAAACAGGGCTCTTCAAATAAGTTATGTGAACTTACGACATGACTAGGCAACAGGATAACACTTTTAGACAGTAGGCAAAGAGTAAGGTCGACAGAAATGGTGAAATCGAACAATACTTCTAGCGTTCACTATCTGGACGCCGCACAGTGTGTAATTTTGACGATCTAGGAAGAAAAAATTAATAACTCCCTTCGAAATGAATTTCTCCTAGTTTTTGGAGGTCTGTTGTGTAAACAATGTACAAATAAACAAATTTGCTTGTAGAACTTAAATTTTTACGAAATATTTTTTAAAATATTTAGGAAATTTGTATACTTGTATTAGTCTTCATGAGAGTATACGTTTGTCAAACGTTGCATTTGTTTAATATTATGGGACATAATATTTGAATTTAACAAAACATTCTCTGCAAGGACAATAAAATGAAAGTATACGAGAGTAAAAAGTCGAAAATGTAAAAATTATAACAAAAAAATAAAATAAGAGGAATGTACAAAAATACTCACAAATTAGTTTGAATCACTATTCGCTCATCAGAAAATTTTTGTTTATATCTGTTTTGTTCAGACCCATCACATCCCCACTTAATTATAATTTCAAAAGATGTAGTTTGAAGCGAATGTAAAATCTGTCACTTTGAATTTTAAATGTCCCTGCCACAGTATGGTCAATCAATGCTTGGAGGAGAATTTCAGCCGATCTTTCAGTAACTGTAATTTCCGCTGGATAGCATAAGTTTCGCTTCCTTCACTTTGTGATAGGGGGGATAGAAAAAACAATTTGAGTCTTTTGCTTGTTGGCGTATGCGAACATACTGGCGGGTTGAAAGATTGGTATCCACCATCAAAGCAAGTGCGTGATCAACTGACAATGATGGCGGCTTTTGAAGAATGGATCTTCGGGCTTTCTTAATTGTAGTTCCCCTGTTGGGGGAGGCTTCAGAGAGCTCCTTAACTATAGCTGCCAAATCTCTTTTGCCATCCTTCCTTAGTTTCATTTCAGTGGCCATGGATAATTCTTCTGAACTAGTGGTATCCCAAAGAGGTTTCAATTTTAGGGCTTTAGCTTTATTCCCACAGCTTTTGAAGGGCTTATTAGATCTTCCAGCTCTATTAATTTTTACATTAATTTGCGATGGGCCTGGGACTGCCTCTAAAATATAATTAGGAAGGGAAAGAGTTTCTTGCATCCAGGACGAATTGTATTTCTGGAACTGTTCTATACTTCTCACGGATTTTTGCCATCTGGTTTCAAATTTTTTACAAATACATCTAACATATGGCATAATTTTATCCAACAATGCCTTTTCAGGTTCTATATTACCTAATTCATGCAAAAAACAGTTAATACACCTTCAAATTTTTCAACAATTGGTTTTTTTTACTCATGTATCAAATAACGACATACAGGTAACTGGAGGAGCCATTCTGTAAAAAAACTATATTCGTCAGATAAGCAGATATAAGCAGCTAGTCTTTTCACGATCAAGAACCTAAAAGTACTAGTTTTAAAATGTATATGGCCCGAAAGGTGTATAATGGTGTATAATACACTAAAACTCTAAGTGAATTTAGAGAATATGCAATACATTTAATATAAATCACTCACCTATTCGATTAACGTTTTTAGGCACAACAAAAGTCAATAACTAAATAATATTCACATAAAAATGATTGTAGAACTATGAAAATTACTTCTGGTTGGCACACAAATCACAGAATCAGTCAAGAGGTGTATCACGACCAAGGGAACTTCGCGTACTGAAAAGGGTCATTCGGAGCTGAGTCCTGCCGGAGCGGCGATGGACGTGTTTGAACATGCACCACGGGGTTCATGTGACCTTCAAGAGAAAACTAACAACGTTCCCACATAGCTGGGACATACTACTACACAGAAACCTAACAATTTTACTGTTTCAATTCAGTCGAAAATTTAATTTTTTCCTGCTAGATGGCCAAAATTACACACTGTGCGCCGGGTCTCGTAATTTGCTGGTTGCCTCGTCTCTACATTAAAATACACTGTCTAAAGAGTCACTCGGTTTGCCCCAAGACACACAAAGGGAGATGTATTTCACATCTTCCATCATCACAACTAATAAGAACTTGAGTGTCCACATGGCAGAGAGAAAACGAACCAACCGTTCTGTCAAACTCAATTGTAAATTCAAACATTTCAATTCAAAGAGTACTCGTAATTTCATTTGCAATGCCTTTCATCCTACGCACGCACTGCTGTTCGCACACGCTTTCCCTTCATCTCAACTCGCTATTTTGGGCACCTCATCCACAAATACGATTCTGTGCTGACCAAATCAAAGTTTGTCTACGTATTAGAATTCAGTCTAATCCTTGTAACATGGTTAGCACTATTGGTTTATTGGTGATGTGTTGTTCCATGAATACATATACATATACGTATCCATAGAAACCCTCTTTTAACGCCTTTTTATTCGTACATATACGTGAATAAAAAGGCGTTAACCTTCTCAACATGTTTAATTACAATATTAACAGCTTTCGGTGACGGATAAGATATCAAAATCTGTTGATATACGAAACAAAAATGTTCGCAGTACCAACGCCTCTTATTCGCATGATTAATACTACCAATAGCTGCGCATAGCAGTTCCCAAGTAACCCTTGGCTCCACCTCCACTCACACATACACATACACACACACTCAGCCACACTGCTGCGGTGCAGTTTACTTTTCCTCACTCGCTGCCCTCCTCCTCTGCTCCCAGCGATCATTGCGCTATGCCTTTCGCCTTTGACTTCGTCTCTACTGAATTAACTGGACCACTGAATTTAAAAAAGCGGAGCCTAGATTGAAAAGGAAATAAATAGTTAATAAGTAAAGAATGAATAATTTAATCGGTAATTAAGTTAAGTTAGTAAATTGATAAGTAAATAAGTCATTAAATACTAAATAAATAGGTAAATAAGTAAATAAGTAAACCATCACAAATTAAATAAGCACGATAGGGGAAATGGGAGTGGGTGTCCGAAACGTAAGAGCGGACACGATGGTGTGGACGATCCTCTGAGGCGCTGTTTGATTTCAGGTGCTGAGAAAGCGAAAGACTGGAAGCAGAATGCGAGATATCCGCGCCGGTATATAAATAAATAGTTTAGAAAATGTTTGGTAGATTAGCGTGTACTCGTCTGGTCTCCTTTCTGTGGCGTTGATGCGAAGGAAGACCATTTATGGTCAATACCAGAATTCGAAAGGTTATAACGCGGTATGTTGTAAATGGCTTAAAGGCCTTCGGCTTAGCCACACAGTATCAAGTTATTTAATTTAGATGTGTAATCATTACATATTAAATAAAAAATTAAAAACCATTGAAGAGAGTTGAAACGGTAGCTCGTTTACTTACGTAGAACAATATCAGCCCAGCTCTTAGTTGACCTGATAGTGTCTTACCCCTTTGTAGTGATAAGGATTGTGATTTTTATAAGGGACCTGTCAGCTCTGCGGTGAAGAAGAAGATGACGAATGCCTTGCTCAGTAGCGAATCCTACGCAAATGAGGAGCTTTTCACTAGCGTAACGTTTACATTTTCAGGTGGAGATGGTTCAAGGCTTCAACTGATATCATTACAGCAACTGATATCTAAGGCTAGTCGCAAAATGAGACGCAGGTCCATGACGTGACGAAGTGTGGCTCATTGTGAGTTTCCGCGAACCGCTGCTTACTGGACCCGCGCACGAGCGCGCCGATCTCCGACCAACACCAGGCGGATGTCGGAGCAGTACCTTAACAAATGGACCACGGACCGCGCGCGATCTTTCCTTACTCTTCCTGGTCCTAGCTTCCCCCTTACTTATACAAACTTACATGCATGACACTACCACACATGCCGAAAGGCAGGCGGGAGCATAGGGCCTGCCCCGGCTGTAGCGGTACCCTGTCGAGAGATGTAATTGAAGAGGAAAACCCGCAGGTCGATGTGTAGGTCGGCGCCAAAACTCACTATCCAGCGAGGAGAGAAAACAGTGGTGGATAGCCATCATTATCTCCGAGACGGATGAAGGATGGGGTGCCCTAGAGGGGTCAAATAATGATATAAGACTCCATCCACAAGGGGACGCATGTATGGAATGCCATGCACACGATCCAAAAGAAAGACAGTATGGCATTCATCATCATCGCAGTGGTGTCCGGTTCCGCAGGGGATGAGATTCAGCCCACGATTCCGAGTACTCGCCCGCTGCCACCGAGGCAGGAAGAAGCGATTTAGACATAGCCGAACAGTTGGCAACACATGTTTCAATACTTTTCCACAGTGTCCTTAGATAATACAGGCAGCCATGTCGTTGCTTTCGGGCACTTTCCAAGCTGATGAGGCAAAGTCGAAACAGAAACTGGAAAAGATGACATAGGCGCAAAGCCAAAGAACACATTTGCTTTTTGCATAACCTGGTCCCAAGCGAATGCTCTCTGCCGGAATTAGTTGTTTCGAACGACGAAGTTTGTCGGGAACGTTTCTGATCCAAAGCCAAAGGAGCAAGAGCCTTTGAGGCGTTCCATCGTGCATTGCAAAACGTGAGGGCTTCATTCCCAGAGGGAATCCAGTTTTCCATAACCGTTTCGAACAATTAGATTCTCTTCAGCAAAGCAAAGAAGCCTTGGAACGATACATCGACGCACATGGGCAAATTGCCCCAGAACCCCACGAAGTCCGCAGGCAACTCAGTCCCCGAGCGTGTGCGGCTGTGCGGTGCGTCAGCAATGACTCCGAAGCTTTCGTCCCAACGAAATCAAAAGGCTTCCCGTAGAAACCCTCCCCTACTCACGCACGCACCCCTCGAAGTGCCCACCGTTCCCTAACTACACTGGCGCCCAGTGTCGAAGCCCCCGGCGCGCGCGCCCGCCTGCCTGCCCGCCGCGCGGCTATTTCTGTCTTCCGGCGATCGATTGACGCGCGCAATAAATAGCAGCAGCAGCAGCAGCCGCGGACGCGGGGCTCCGTCGCACGCTTTATGCGCCACGTCAAAACATATTCGCGCGGCGCGCGCCCTTGCAGCGGGCTGCCTGCCCTGCCATGTGCCCCCGGCGCTGCCAGATGGAGGACTTCTCGCAATGATTTTTTTAGCGATACGAGAACCAGTCTAATTTCGTTAAAAGCGTGATTTTACTTTTCGTGCTGTGATACACTTTACGAGTGCAATCCGTAGATACATTTAATGCGCGTGTTATAAAAAGGGATGCCCACAAGAGGGGGAAGACAGTTGCGGAAAATTGTCCCAGACACAGATTTAATTGGGATCCACCATTTCTATTTCATTAAAAATAAATAAAATAATGTACTTCGAATTGAAATGAACCGCTGTAGGTTATTTGTGTTGCGTGAAGAAATGGATTCTCTTGATGTATTGGTTGAAGAGGAACGTTCTTTCAAATACCGGGTCTCCGTCGATCTCCTGCTCTTGGCTGATTATTTTCTCTGGGCACCCTGCTTAATATGATTAAACTGTTTTTCCTTTTACAATACAAAGTAAGACAATTTATTTTTTAAATGTTAATACATCGGGTAGAATTTTCTCGTCCCAACGCACCTGTTCCCGACCATTTGTTTTAATCAGGGACAAAAGTAAACACATTGTAAAGGGGGCGTAGAAATTGGTAGGGTGCGGATCAGCGTCGGCGCCGCGTCGGGTGCGATGGGCGGCAGTATTGCCAACCTTAGCTATAATCCACATTTAGAGTTCTCGTAACTGACCTGTGGTATTAATGTTTAACGTTTCCGAGAGCGTCAACTCTTTACGTCATTAGTCCTGTACGTGTAGTGCAAGTTATATCACGGGAGGTGGCGGTGATCTTTCTCCGCTAGAGAATGAGATCCGGCACCGATTTACATGTCGGCTTGGGGTTTTCCCAAACCAGGTGTCTCACACCAGCGCTCCCTCCCATGACAAGCTCTAGGTTCCCAATTGGACTTCCGACATGTGTGGCACTGTAGCGCATGAAAGTAAGTATATGTAAGCAAGGGGGGAGAATAGGATAATGACGAGGAAGGAAAGATCACGCGTGGTCCTTGGCCGTTTGATAGGGTACTCCTCCAGCATTCGCCAGAAGTGATCGAAGAAACTACGGAAAACTACCGATCAGAGCAGCCGGCACTAGAATTCTCCTCAAGATCCTAGCTGTCTCGATGGTGTCGAAAATTATGCCTCCGTCGAGCCTTCAACCCTAGGACCTCTCGTTCAGAGTCATTGCAATGATATTAATTGTTGCCCTGAACACGCTAAACAATAAAGTCATAGCCGGTGACCTGTGGCTTAGTGTTTGTTCATTATTTACGGTTACACCTCTTCCAGTCCTCCTTTCTGGAGACGTGGGAGTGTCATTCGATGCGTCCGAGTTTACTAGTGTGGAACTAATCATTTTGGCATAATGTTTTTCGAATATTCATTGTAATTCTCGGATAACATTTTTTTGGTGGTTTTAATCATCGAGTTTTGGGTGGAAGATTAAGACACCTACTGAAGTGCTCAATTCTTTATTCCATTCGTCTCGTCTAGATGAATAGTTTTACATTAATTTTCCTGGAATCTCCTCGAATATTTCCGAAGAAAGTACAAGTTCACAGGGATTCTTTCCCTAAGAAGTTAAAGTTCTTCTTCTTCTTCTTTATTATTATTATTATTATTATTATTATTATTATTATTATTATTAATTATTATTATTATTATTAATTATTATTATTATTATTATTATTATTATTAATTATTATTATTATTATTATTATTATTATTATTATTATTATTATTATTATTATAGCTATTAACATGTCTGCAGTCAAACAACGAGCAACTCCAAACTAATTTCTACACCTCTCATATTCTGCACGGGTCTCGTGCTGGAGAAAGTTGATTATGAGAATAATGAGTAATGTCAGACGGGGTGATTTTACTAGAAATCGAACCGTTTAATCTTCTTAAAAGCGTGTTCTGACGTGGGTGCTATGGTATATTTTCCCACGTCCACAGTGATGACATTCAGTTCGAGTGATGTGAATTTTATAGTTCGTTCCTCTCTTGCTTTGAACATCAAACACTGAGGGTTTTTTATCTCAAAGTGATGTAATACCATCCTAAGAAACCAACTTGTCTAGAGTCGAACATATGTTCCAGCCAAGAACAAAGGCATTTTTTAAATGACGCGCCCTCTGCATTCATCTGGTATTCGGAAATCAACGGTCACCCGAGATCTCCCAAAAGATTGGAATTCTGACACATGGACTGATTCTGAAAACAAGTTTAATCTTCTTAAAAGCATTTTTTGACGCTGATGCTGGGACGCCTCACACGAATGCAACAAGCCACCATATACACTAAGTGCACTAACGTGGTTCTAGTTCACTAATGTGACGACTCTTGCGTTGAAGAATTTGCAAACTTCATTTGGAAATGTTCGTCCGCCAGGCGCAGAGCTCACCTTCAACGCTCGTCTCTATACACTGAGGGGGAAAAACCATGGGACAGTAATATACAAATATACAGATGCCACTAGAATCTCGTACAAAAGGTACAAACGGGCAGTGCATTGGCAGAACTTTTATTTGTACCCAAGTGATTAAAGTGAAAAGATTTCTAACGTGATTATGGCCGCACGACGGGAATTTAAAGACTTTGAACGCTGATTGGTAGTTAGAGCTAGGCGCACAGGACATTCCGTAAGTGAATTCAATATCCGAGATCCTTAGAGTCAAGGGTGGGCAGAGAATACCTCATTTCAATTATAACCTCTCACGATGGAGAACGCAGTGGCCGACGGCCTTCACTTAATGAGGTAGAGCGGGGGTGTTTGCGCAATATTGCTTGTCAGTGCTAACAGACAAGCAACACTGCGTGAAATAATAGCAGAAATCAATGTGGAACGTACAAAGAATATATACGGCGAAATTTCGCCATAATAGGCTATGGCAGCAGAAGACCGACACGAGTGCCTTTGTTAAGAGCACGACATCGCCTAAAGCACCTCTCCTGAGCTCGAGACCATACCGATTGCACACTAGCCGACTGAAAAACCGTGGTTTGATCAGATGAGTCCCGATTTCAGTTGGTAAAAACTGATGGTAAGAGTTCGGGTGTGGCGCAGAACTCACGAAGCTATGGACCCAAGCTGTCAACAAAGCAGTGCTACTGGCGGTGGCTCAATAATGGTATGGGCTGTTTTTAAGTAGAATGGACTGAATCCTCTGGTCCAACTGAACCGATTATTGACTGGAAATGGTTATGTTCAGCATCTTGAAGACCATTTGAAGCCATTCATGGATTTCATCTTCCCAAACAACGATGACATTTTTGTGGATGACAATGCGCCATGTCACCGGGCCACAATGACTCGCGATTGGTTTGAAGAACATTTTAGATAATTCGAGCGAATGATTTGGCCACCCAGATCGCCCGACATGAATCTCATCCAACATTTATGGAACATAATCGAGAGGTATCTGGTGCACGAAATCCTGTATCGGCAACACTTTCGCAATTATTGACGGCTGTAGCGGCAACATGGCTCAATATTTCTGCAGGGCTTCCAACGAATTTTCGAATCCATTCCATATCGAGTTATGGCACTTAGCCGGGCAAAAGGAGGTTCGACAAGATATTATATTACTCCATGACTTTTGTCACCTCAGTTTAATTGTGCCAATAATCTCAGAATCTAACTTGTCTTGCCAGGAGTGTAATATTTTCAAATTTAATAAAAGGTCATTTTTTAAAGAGTGTTTTCTAACAATTTTTAAAACTCTTGCTTGCAGAGATCTTGCCTGAGAAAATTTATTGAAGTCAGTGTAGCGAAATAAAACTCTCTTTGCCATGAATAATTCAATCTCGAAGAAATCAGCTTCCCTGCATTATACCGTTTTATCGGGAGATCGCGCAGGGAAAATTCAAATGAAGTAAAGTGGAATACAAATAATTCTTGATTTTTTTCTTATATAATCCCTTTTTCACTTTTCCATTGTTCTTATCGCTTTCCTAACGATTTGCTACAGCAGTGCAGTATGTGGCGGAGTCGTTTTTATCTGAGCTATAAGTGCTTTTTCTGTACATTATTGGCATTACTTTGAAGAATAAATATTCATTCGGTTATGATAATGTTTTCTGGTATTTATAAATAAATCCCAAACATCTAGCAATGTACCTTTCTACGTCAGAAAGAAACGTGACCTCGATAACTAAAATGTGTAGAGATATTAGGATAGAGATCTATAATACATCATGTAAATATATAACATTAACTTATTTGCATTGAAAGAATCATGCAACGCAAAAGGTTAAGAATTTCCGTGATTGCAGTAGATTTTTGTAGGGAGTAGTTAAGAAAATGAGTAATGAAGGAAATCGGTAAAAACATAATTAAAAGGTCACTGAATTAGAAAAACATCTGATCTTATGATGTCACCTAAACGTATTTTTAGGTTATAAATGCCAATATGCTTAAAAACACGTTTATCGTATTTTCGGTAAGCGAACGCCACAATTCAGTCAGTATCGTGAAATCAGATGACTGACTATTAGCTAACGAACATTGCCTTTCAATTAACTGATATTAGCTTAATCTGTAAACCGAAAAATACATGCAATGATTTCACAAGCTTTCATGTCAATTGGGGAGAGTACTGTAATAAATAACTCATGAAAATTAATAACTCATTAAAAAAAACATATTTCGTTTACGTGAACTAGGAAACCAATTGAGTTCAAAATATTCAATGCTTCCATTGTTGTATGTTGAATATAACGTAATAATATTAGTTTTGAAGTTTAGGCTCATACCAACAACAATGTTTGATAAATTTAGCTGAAAATTATCAGCATTAAAAGCTTAACTCTGCCAAATATAGGCGCAATACCACGAAAGCCGAATACATGTATTCTGTGATAGTTTGTCATCGCGGACAGACAATAAACTGGACTAGGATATTCTGAATCATTTTAAGTAGTTTCAACTTCCATATACTATATTATTCATAATACGAGTAAAAAGGCTGGAAATAAAATTCTCTTTGCACGTTTAATTCTCAATATTCGTTCCCTGGAGTATCTTCTCACCAGAGATAACATAAAATCTCTTCCACGATAACAAAATTAATTTGGAAATCCTCCAAGTCCCACGTTTTAACCTCTCCAGGTCGGTGTCCCTTCGCCCCAGCCGTTTCCCGCCGCCACATAAAAAGAGGTCATCTGATCTCCAGAGACGCCCTGGCTTATGGAAGTCTTCAGGGAGGGGAGAGGAACTGGAGCGAAGTCAGAGCGAGGCTCAGAAAAGGTCCAAGAAGAAACAAAGTGGTTGAAAGGTCCGGTGGAAAACAATGTGACGTGAACCATGAACAAATGTGATTAGTAAAATATTGGCATAGCTATTGATTCAAGTTTGAGGGTGCAGTACAAGCTAGTACAGCGGTTGAGTGGCGACTAGTATACACCACCCATCAAAAGACACTCAATATTGAGTGGAATGTGGAAGTGATTTAGGTAATAATCGTAGCGCAGAGAAAAAAAGAAAAAGAGAAAAAAATAAAAAGAAAGGGAAAAAGAAGAAAGAAAGAAAGAAAGAAAAGAAAGGGAAAAAACAACAAAGGAAAAAAAGAAAAAGAAAGAAAAAGAGAGGAGAGAGAGAGAGACAACTACAAGGTCAATAGGACAGTACTCAGGGCCAAGGCCGATCGAGGAACGGAAGGAACAGCGCACTCCAAGAGCAGCAGAGACTGGCTGCTGAGAGGAGAGGCAGACGGGAGCGGAGCTGTCGCGACGGCGCGCGGCGGAGGGGCTGGGGGCGGTCGAGACCAGTGGAGTGGGGCAGGGAAGAGCAACTTGCAGCGGGACGCGGAGAGGGGCGGAAGCCGGGCCGGAGAGGCACGGTTCGAACTAACGACGGCACCGGAGAGGGTGCCCCCCCCCGCCACCAAAATCTCCTCCGCACAAACTGCCTTTGTTCCTCGTTTCATCAGAGTTAATTTGGCAAAGGAATCCCACAGATTATAATCTCCTAATGAAAAACAGAGTAGGTCTCGCTCAGAGATTACAATATCTGGTCTTGTAACAATGTATGTAACATCATTGTATTAACCATATACACAAGAATTGTAGAAGAAAGTTTCGTTTTTATAGGGCATAAATGGATGATAGTACAAAAGAGAGCGGGTTCAAATTTAAGTCCACTTTTAATTTATCTACTCGTCAAAACATTTTAACCTTGCTGGTAAAAAAGAGTTAAGTGAAGCTAGTCAGCACGGATTGTGATGACAATGATACAGGAATTGTCTTGAAATATTTTTTTCGGTTATAATTATTTATTAATATTATATAATTATTTAAATAAATAATGCAAATATAATATAAATATATCAAATATAAATATATCATAATATATTATGTATTTTACAATACTATATAAAATAATACAATCATTATCAATATTTATTTTTTAGTTTCAAATACATTTTATTAACAACGACATCAAAAATTCCCTTTAAACTATATTCTGTAAATAACTTACCGGTTTGCAATTAAGAAGTATTCTGGAATATTGTTACCAAAGAAAAACTGCAACTCACACGCGGGTTATACGTAGATAACGAATTTTCAAGGAAGAGTCGATCTTCCCGGAGTTGTTCTAACGTCCATACTGCCTTATCTGGCACGTAAGTTGCCTACGAAAGACTCAGTCCTGACATCGTTTTCAGTAAGTTGCAATACGGGCTTGCAGTAAGTTGAGCCTGAGATCGCTCGTTCGAAGAGCTTGAACTTCGCTCGGTGCGCAGAGACTGCAGCCGAATGGCTTGTGTGAAATCGAACCGACGGCCTGCAGCTCGAGCTCCGGACGTGTTAGTCCATTGGTCGGTGCAAGCTACACCTCGTAGGGATGCGAAAGGTAACAGTCCTTCGGCTGGGAAAGCCTTCACACGGAGCCACTGGGAGGCGCCACTGAGAAGCGACAGAGCCCTTCGCACGCAGCTACCGCCGCTGCCCGCCAGAGAGGAAGGATGCGTGAGTCACAGCACTGTGGACTCCGGTGGCCGCAAGGCAATCGAGCTGTTGAGTGGCGCGTCCGAGTGGTCTAGTGCGAAGGTTGTCATCGAGCTGTGTTCTGGTGGCGGTGGCGCGGACGTGCGTCTGGGCTGCTGGTGACGGGAGTTCGCCGCTCACATGAATACCTCCTAAATGCTTGGCCAACAGACGCGCCACTCGGAAGCGCTGCTGGTGGCGCCGTGTGAAGGGGCCCTAAGCGGGAGACGCGGGCCAGGGGCCGCTGGCGCGGCGGTGGCGTGGCATTGTACGAGGCGAAAGAGGAGAAAAAGGCGCCAGGCGGCCGTTTCGCAACGCCCAGGTGGACGGGAATAGGCGCGGCGCGTCCACTGGAAGGACGGGGGAGGACGGTGGTGGGGGTGGCATTGGCGGCGGCAGCGCCCGTGTTTTTAATGGCGGTGGGGGCGGTGACATTGGCGGCATCTTAGTGGTAGTAGTGGTGAAGGCGGTGGTGGTAGAGGTGGTGGATATGATGATAGTGGTAGTTGTAATACTAGCGGTCGATGTGGTAATGCCTGCGGTTAGTGGCAGCGGTGATGGTGCCAGGCTACGGCGGCGTCGGAAGGGAAGGACAGGGTGAGGTTGGAGCGAGGTCGCACTAAGAAGAGGTAGCCTTCCCTCTTGGCTTGTTTGTAAGCACATATATTAAATGCGAAGGGCTTCATGCTATAAAGAGCCTGAGAACAAGTTAACAAAGGTAACGTATGTACAGTAAAATTATCGTATCTTATTGAACTGAATGATACTGATAAAGTATCCCTTTACGAGAGATGACTTCACCATTTAAGAAACTAAGGCGTAATGTATTAAAACCTCCATTATTAAATTTATATTACCATCGATTTTAACTACATTAAAATATAAACTTGCTATGTCTTATGAACAAAAATGTCGCTCCTTGGCCGCATACGGGTTTTGAAATCATTTAATTTGACTCGTCAGAGGTGCTCATTATTTTCAAATATAATTTTAGGAGCGTAATATGATGTTATTGAAATGTTTTACACGGCGATAAAATAGTTCTTCAAATTTATTTGGTAATAATTTTGTTTGTTTTTGATACTCTACATGTAAATAGTATAATTCGAAAAATAGTATTGCAACATCAACAAAATATAATATAATTTGGAGAAAATATTGGATAGTATTGGACGAGACGAATTAATATCTGGGCGGAAAGGTTAAGAACACTTCCGACTTTTCATTTCGAGGGTGATCTGTCCTAAGGGTCGTATACGTGCAGAAGTGATGAAAGGCATGTGAACAGACAATGAGAATAATAACAAGGACAAGAGGCGTGCATATGAACGCCAAGGAATGCAGGTTTCGGGCCAAATGTCGCAAAGGTGTCGCCATGACCTCCGTAAAATGAATGAGGAGACAACGAAAATGCTCACATTTGACGATAAAAAATGTCTTCGTGGAAGTTGCTAGGTAACTGACTTCATTTATGGGACAATGGTATCCCATTATAAAGCGGATGAAGATATTTTGACTTTCACTACCTTCATCTAGCAGTGACCTCTCCCGAGCATACTTTTACATTGGGAATCCCAAACTTGAATATAAAATAAATTTATTTTCACCTGTTTCTCTTAAGAAACATAACTATACAAGCAACACATCTCGAGCACATTTCTTGATTCATGAAATAAAGTTATAATTATATTCATTTCATATTGATTTCTTTATCAGCGATACTATCAATTTATACATTTGACAGAGGTCAAAGTAGTTTTAGTGCTTTTGAATTAACTTGAGGAAGATAACTTATAGAACAATGGATCATCGACGGCGCACCCAACCCATCCTATCTTCCCAGTTATGACTCCACTGGCATCCTACGAGCCGACGATGGACCCAAGCCACATTGGCATGCGGCCCGTATGTTAGAACATCTCGACTATGTTGCGAGGGCCGACGGGAATCGATTGATTGATTGTTAGTGATTCCGGGAGCGTCAACTACAGAGGTAATTATTCCCGTAAGTGTGGTGCATGTCTTTTTCATCCGGAGGTGGCGGTGATCTTCCCCCTCTAGATGACGGGATTCGGCGCCGACCTTCCGTCGACTAGCGGGGTTTTCCTCAAAAAGGTATCTCCCATCAGCGGGGCACCGCCGCAGCCAAGACAAGTTCTAAGTCCCCGACCGGTCTCCCGCCATGTGCGTTAGTGTAGTGCATGTTAGTGTGTGTTTGTAAGGGGGTGAGGATACGACAAGGAAGAGGAAGGAAAGCTCGCACGCAGTCTGTGACCCGTTTGTTAGAGTACTGCTCCGGCATTCGCCTGGTGTTGATCGGAGAAACCACGGAAAACTACCGATCAGAGCAGCTGCCCGCAAGAATTCTCCTCCAGACAGCGACTGAATTCGACCTAGCTGGGAAGCCAGTGTCGAAAATCCTGCCGCCGTCGGGACTGGAACTTAGGACCTCCCGATCAGAGGCACTGCAGTGACATCAGTTGATGCACTAAGCCACCGCTCCCGGTGCGGGAATCGAAAAATCATAAGCTAGCGCTATTACACATGATACGACTCTTTAGAAACAACGTGTAAATCATCTTGAAGGAGGAGTTTGCACCGAAATCCGCAGGGGAAGCGTCTCTGGCTAACGTTTCGTCTTCACTCCACCAGTCCACTACTGATTGATTACTGTTGGTTTTAAATGTTTCCGAACGCGACAACTGCTGTTTTCATTAGTCTCACAAGGTAGGGAATGTTATCCTCTGGAAGGAGGCCGACGTGATCCCCCGCTGGGCCATGAGATCCTGGGTCGACATATACGTCGTCTTCTGGAGTTTCCCTACCCTGGTACCTCCGCCAACGTGGTACCACCCCAGCTGGGGAAACGTCTAAGCTCCTGACTGGTCTCCGAAGATGTAATATTGTGCATGTTAGTGGTGAAGTGTATGTAGAATGTGAATTTAATTGTGTGTGAAAGAAGAGAAGCGGACAAAGATAAGGAAAGAATGATCGCGCGTGGTCCGTGACCCTTGTGTTAGGGTAGTGCTTGGGCATTCACCGAGTATTGAATGAAAATCGCGGTGGTCGATGGTGTCAATATTAGATTACTGTACCGCAACTCGTAAAATTACGATAACGGTTTTCGTAAGTTCTAATTTCTTTTTCAATTTTTTACTATTTTTCCCATCAGTCCCATCATGGATCCCCTTGACTTGCGGGGCCCCGGGCGACTGCCGGATCTGCTAATGCCTATACTGGGGCTTTTCAAACGTGACAGCTGAGGGTATTACCTCCGAGATGGAATATGGCACGGTTTTCTTCGTCTTTCTCGATCGGACAGCCAATTGTCGCATGATCGCGACCGTATCAAACACTGCTGCAGATCAGACTAGCGGCACGACCGAGAAAGACGCGAAAAGCCGTGCCATATCTTGGAGATAATAGCGTCAGCTGCGTCTTTAGAAAAACCCAAGTATAGCACCGGCACTGATTCCACGGCGGCGGTCGTCCAGGTAGCGCTAGTTCCTCGTCTAGGGACGCTGGTGAGACGAGACCTGCCCGCGCCGCGGCCGCCGACCACGACCGAGACCAGAATAACCTCGCGACCTCCGTGACCGTCGCGGCGCTTTATAGAGACGACCTCCCCGGGCGAGCGACGGGTCGAACCGCTGCGGGGGCGCCCGCTGGCGATGCAGACAACCGCAGGGCGCGGGAGGAAGGGACGTTGGAGGTGGAAATCGGAAGGGCGCTACGCGGAGGGGCCGACCGCAAATAACACGAGGTCAACTCACGGGGGCAGGGCAGCGTTTGGATATGCAAATAAACACTCCCAAGGGAATTGGAGTTGGACACAAACTAATGCTGCCTCGTAACGGTACATGGACAGCAATCTTCGCATCACGCTTCAGTCTCCACTGAATCTTCTGAGATTGTTTCATTGTATCCACAACCGAGAATATTTTAGATATTCACCAGTTATTTGAATGTTTCATCTAAACATTACTCCGTATTATTAAAGATTCTTTAGTAACTCTATAATTCAGTAACAGAGACCAGAAACGTAACGAATGAAAAGAAAGTATTCACGATAATTTGAAGTGGCGATCTCGAAAAATATGTTCTGAAGAAAGAAAACGCTCTTTGACATACCGGCTGTACCTACCAAGATCAGTATGGTACGTAATACTTTAACATTAATAGTCCACTTTGACATTGCTGTAGTCTGTACATTCACTAACCACAGTTGTAAAGGTCATTACCAAAACGCCAAATCGCCATCTCCTTTTCGGTGCGCATACGTTGCAGGAAAAATCGGAGAAGAGGCAAATT
This sequence comes from Teleogryllus occipitalis, assembly GCA_011170035.1. NCBI lineage: Eukaryota > Metazoa > Arthropoda > Insecta > Orthoptera > Gryllidae > Teleogryllus > Teleogryllus occipitalis. The sequence continues at coordinate 117,159 of BLKR01000273.1, forward strand.
GGAAGCAAACAAATAACTATACTTGGTTAGATGATAATGTAGAACAGCGGGTAAGTGGCGTGTTCATATGTAAAAGGCTAAAAGCTCACTCAGAATTAAGATGAGTTTAATTCCTTTTGGAAAAGATTAGTGCGGAAAAGATACGGCCTTTCCGAAATAACCGATACAATTTATATGCGGAAGCGTAAATCATTTTATGGCAGTAAATGTGAGGCAAAAATCCCGATTCACAATCTGGATGCTAATTCCCTACCAGTTGCTAGAGAGTGAGTACAACTAACGGAACCCCGACTCCAAGACCAGAAAAAAGGAAGGTTTTAACTCGACTTGCTGGGTTAGGCAGACGTCCAGTTACACGAGCGTGGGCGAGCTGCATACACAGAAAGCACAGCCCAGCGGTCGTCCAACGGCCGATAAGGACGACGCGTCAGGACGGTCGGGGGCGTCGAAACGACCGCCGACCAGAATACCCCTCGCCCCCCTCTCCAGCTCCGTACACACGACTCCCCTCCTCGCGTCTCTCCGCTTCTGTACGTCTCATCGCACTTGCATACGTCTCTCCGACCCGCCGATTCTCTCTGCATGACCCCCTGCCATTGCTCCCCTCTCCACGTTCCCATTTTCATCGTTTTCCACGTCTCGCCTTTCGACACTGTCACCCTTTATCGTTCTCGACTTCCTCCCTTTTCACCCGTTTCTCTTTGTCTACCGGTTCTCTCATTTCTCCCTGTATCCCCCTTTCTCTTCTTTTCGCTGTCTTTCCATTTCCCAGCATCTGCCTGTTTTCCTGCTGCCTTACGTTTCCCCATGTCTTTCTGCTTTCGGGCGTCACCCCCTTTCCCCACGTCCACCCATCTTTCCCCGTTTGCTGCCTCCGTCCTCCCTATTCCTTACGTCATTCGTCCCCTCGCCAAATAATCTCATTTCCGGGTGTCCCAACGTTTTCTCGGGTACCATTGCGTTTCCCTCCCTTCCCCGTATCCCCCCCTTCTTTCCGCCTGCTGCCTTTCCGCCTTCCACGCGGGCGCGGGCGGGATCGGCGCTGCAAAGCAGAGAAGCCGACGTCCGTCGCTTAATCGCCTTATTTAGCGGCGAGAAGGGGGCGTGCCCGCTCGGGGCGCGGGTTGCGGCCTGGGGGCAAGTGGGCAGCCCCCTGCAACTTGCAGAAGTGGAACTGAATTCGTCGGATAGGAGCGGCGCCATTAAAAAAACAACTGCTTTGTTACGGAACCGCGCTGAAAGTTTTAGCGGAACAAACACATCGCCAACTCGCAGTTTCAGGAAACACGCTCTTGGAACGTGTTTGTCGATTCTGCAGAATGTAGAATTTTTAATTATTTAACGTGTTCAAACAGTTAAATGCAATAACTTTACGTACCAAATTTTAGGAAGTCAATAAAAACAAAGTAGAATATATTAAGTGAATGAACCTTTCACATGATATTTTAATACTTTCATACATTCATATTTGTATATATTCATGATATTTTAATACTTCATATTACTTATATTTAATCTTGTGAGCAAGAACATGCATATTTTTACACACACGTTTCGAAGTTTGAAAATAAGGTGATTTGAAGAATGATGATCGTTCCAATAACACGATTTCGATTTCGATTCGTCTAAACTTTCCGGAATAAATACACCTACCATATATTTTTATTTCCATCACATTTGCATTATTAAATGGACTACAATGAACAGTTTCCGCCTTTCATACGAATTTGCGTAATGAATACCCAAATAAAGCTGTGACACAAAATGCACCCGGTGTGTGGGTTGGTAACAGAAAACGGGAATTATTAATTACATAAATAAATAAATGAAAAAAAATGAATATTCCACTGAATAAACGCGAAAACCACGGCTTCTATTTACTAAGAGATGTTGCCAATCGTTTAAGTTCATAAACATGTCTAGCCTACTTTTAATAATCAAGATTTCTAGATTATTTATAAAATACTTAGCAAGTTCACTCTTCAATAATTCAAGAATGTCAATTGACATATTAATAACGGTTGATTATAACGAGTGAGTTAGTGTAAACTAAACGACGATATTTTGTGACAGACGAACACGTTTTTATTGTTTCTGAATTTAATCTACAAGTATATTGGTTTAGTGGTGAGTTGTAGTTGACATTTACATAATTGAAATGATTGAAGGCGTTGTCGTTTTGTGACTTTCAGACAGCAGAAAACTGATGATGATGGCTAAGCCATCGAAAGCTGCTCTTATTGAAATAAATAGTATTGTTGACAATGACAACTCCTTCAATCATTTCAATTAATCTACAAGGTTTGCGATTGTATTGCATAAGCCAATATATACATTTATTGTTTTAGAGGGAATGAAAAGAAGTGATTTTCGCATTAGAAGCCCTCTGTTATTTTTAGTTTAGACTTTACTTTCAGTTAGGTAGTATTTACGACAATATTAATTAATAAATCAAGCAAGAGCATAATATGTGTTGTGTTATAAGCCGAGTCCAAATTTTTTCCATTAATAAACTTACCATTTTGATTGAGAATGGATGACTCCATTGTATTTGTTATTGATTGATGAGTGTATTAAAACTTAAATAGAAAATACAGGTGTTTAGGTAGTGAGACTCGAAAAAAGTAAAATTGTTCCGTGTTCTTAAAACTGATAATCTGGCTAATTTGCACAAAAACTATTCGTCTGAATAAATTAACAAGATATTTGTCGTGAAAAAATTCCGAATTAATTTAAAATTTCCATTACAAACGCTAAAACACGCTTTACCGCCTTCGGCGATGCAAGTAGATCAATGACCTTAAAATTCATCACACATGGAGAGTACTGCATCCGTCTGTACATCTCTGTACAGAAGTGCACGAAACTTGACGCGGCAAATTTAGCAGCGTTTATAATTTTGCCTCAACCACCCTATGTCAATTTTGGACAAATTCTTCTGTACCGTTTCCCGCTTGTGTTATTCACATGCGTGCATACATATGGACAGAGAGTCTGGCGCTTTTGAAAACTAACAATTTTCGACCAGGGACTTCCAAACCGTATATTTCTGTCAAAATACCAATATCGATTTTTCACACCACTTTCTCTACATTATAAATCCTTCATACATACTAATACATGAAAAAATTAAAAGCAGGTACCATTTGATGTAGTCCTGAAATAACTTAATGTTCCGATAAAGTGCAAAATATAAATCCTTTTCTCATAATTCAATAAATATAGCCTTTAAATGAATTATCCTTAAATAAATAAGCCTTTTTCGGTATCCTTATTTTCTAATTTTCAGTTTCATTAACACAGTATGGATGTTCATTTTACGATATACTTTCCAATTTACGTCCATTGATGAGCGAGGTGATAAGAAAGACTCCAGCAGGGATAATCCCTCTCGCGTAATATTTCGCAAACGTTCGCTTCCTCCTCTCTCCCCCTATTAACTTTAAAAATATAAATCCCCGAACTCGAAACGACCTGCGTAAATCCACGGTGTTGATTTCCCAGGGTCGTTAATAAAAAGCAGGCCTTAAAATTAATGAACCCCGAGATAGCGGGAGAACGTCCCCACCCAAGTACCGAATGCAGGGGGTAAAAAGTTCACGTGGTAAATCCACAATTCGCCGCGACTGAAAATCCCCAGGCTGCCGTAATTTGCAGGAGGGCTTACCGTCGCGTAAATCTGGTGCGAGAGGTTATCGATCGGCCGCGACACGGAAGGCACCGACTGTGGAAAGCAGAGGGCCGTGCCAGATCAGCGCACGCGACCGGCGCGGCGCGTGCAACGCCCCCTGCGCGCCGGGCGCCCCAACTTTCTTCGTTTGTTCTCGGAGTTCAAAAAATCAGATCGGAAAGTACTTCTAGGTCAGATTGGTTAGAAGGAAAGTAGTTGTTGATTGGGAAAAAACACGAAGTTTAGACGAGGCCGATGAAAGAGTAAAATTGGTTTCCTCATGAAACAGTATATTAAGGTAAATAGTATGTATCTTAAGCGCCTGTATTTTCCTTAGATATTACCGACTAAATGGTTCTAGTATAGCCGTAGAGATTTTATATTTTCAAAATATTTGATTGTTTTTTTGATCTGAAATCATTCACTGGTTTACGCGAGATGCAGAAACTTTCATTTGCTTCAGGATGAGTTAAAATATTAATTTGCTCTAGTAGAAGCACATAGCATAGAACGACACAATATTCCAGATGCGTCACATACTGTGAAATACTGATGAGTACCAATGATATTTCGGACAAATGAACGAGAAGATGAAGTGCTGCTTAAATGAATTTTCATTTCAACCACAGGAATTTTATACTTTAAACATTGAATTCTACTATCTCTCTCTCAAGAGCAGATTCAAGAAAAAGCTCTCTGATGACAAAACATGATGTTATATAGTGAGAAATCAAACTGTGAAATCATTGCTTCTTGGACACTTAAATTGAGTTTAGAAAGTTTCACTACTAATCGTGAGTAAAAATTGGTACATAATTCTTGCTCGGAGATCTAGAAAATTGCGTTTCAATGCATTTTGTTGTGTTTCTGGATGACATATCCGATAAGGAACTTACCGTGTTTACGGTGAACATTCCGTTATCATACTGTTATCACGTTTTAGGACATATTAGCTTGTTGCTAATTCTCCGACGTACTTGGCAAGGTCATTAAGAACCGACATATTTAGAAAGCAGGACACGCCTACTACTTAAACTGAATATCGAAATATTCCGAAAAAGGCTTTCGTACTCATTCCAGATTCCATTCTTTCTCTCGCTCCATATTCGTACATCTGTAGGATCCCAGCAGTCAATGACGATTGTCCTATTTCTGCTACTTTTGCGAACGTCAGAAGAGCAATATCAACTGTGTATTCTCGCGATCAATCTCTTTGAAAAGAAACGAGTCCCCATGACGCACGCAATCACGAATCGCTGTAAAACAATAGGAGGCACTAAGAACAAGGAGAAAACAGGAAAGCTGCAAACGAACAACGGGATCTACACTTTTAGCATAATAGCAAAACGCCTTAAAGAAAACTTAGGTACGACCAGAAAAGCAGTTGACGGGAATTATGAATTGAATCGAATTTTTGTCAACTGAATTCTATAGTGTGTGCCGAAATTATGGCTTACAAAATACAGTACGAAGGTGAAGCATTGCTCTGTGAAAATGAAGTCAGTCATACATCAGTATAACTTCATTTATAGCATATTATCATTGATTATAGGCGTTAGATAAAATTCAAAAACGGGCCGGAAAGTTTGTAAATCATGGACGCGTTGATGGACGAGATGAATGGGAACCCTTATCTAAGAGACGGGAACGGGCGCGTTTATGCGTAATGTACAAGATATACAAAGGGGACTCAGCATGGGCAGACCTCAGTAAATGATTACAGAAACCTAATTATAAAAGCAGAGGAGACCATCCCTGGAAAATACGATGTAGAAAGCAAAGAACTGATGTAGGCAAGTTCTTCTTTGTGAATCGCACTATTGTAGATTGGAACAAACTACCTGCAAAAGCACTAGAGACTCTTCCTTCTAATGTAGTGAAATTTAAAAATATACTTAATTCTATGTAGGTCATCATACTGAGACTTTTATCATTATTATTATTATTACTATTATTATTATTATTATTATTATTATTATTATTTATATCATAATTATTAACACTTACTGGTTTTGATGTAACTTTTAAGTCATTGTTATTAGTTATATTTTTATAATCGTTATTATTATTATTATTATTATTATTATTATTATTATTATTATGGTCATGTCCCTTATACAGTGAAGTGAAGTGTAGTGTAGTGTGGTGGGGGCATGGGAGGGGAGTGCAGTGTAGTGCAGCGCAGTGAAGTGAAGTGAAGTGGAGTGAAGTGTTAGAAAAGCTTATAAATCAACTTACAGATAACTCAAAATCAATCTCTAATTCTAATTGTAATTATATTTGTAAATATTCGTAATAGTTTTGTAATTATCGTATATCTAGTTGTAATCATGTTTGCCACCGAGCATTAGCTCAAAGCGAACTTTAATAAATCTATCTATCATTATTTATGTCTTCAACGTGTGCTGCAAAATAACAAATGTTTCTCTTTCAGCTCTTTCAGATGTTGACGCCTCAAATGAAACACGATTCTAACACAACTAATTTTTCACCTCGATGCTAGCTTCAATATTGTTAATTTAGATATAAATTTATATTAATTTTGATAATTTGGGTTCGTTAGTAACATTTCAACCCCTGAGCAAGTCGACGAAACTTGGGCAGTCGAAACGTGGAATTTTCGATTTACGTTAGACTACGTTTTAGTTTGTGTTAATTCAGTACTGATTTATGTTCAGATTGTGTTAGTTCGTGATTTGTTCTCAGTTATATCAGCTCTTTGAAAAGTTAGATATTTAATATTAATTAAGTACTAATAAAAACTGGGTATTTATAATTTTATATTTTCACCAAAAATAATAATTCTATGATTTTTAATTTTTGCAACTTATGTTATTTCTAATAAAACGAAGCTGAATGTCGATGAGGCTTGAATGCTGGTGTTCATAAAAATAATAATTTTATTACAAAAATTGTATTTATATTTATTTAAGTTGCTTACAATTTTATTCTTCTTATATTTAGTTTACATACTTCATTTATTATTTCACAAATTTCTTTTTCCTAATTTCATATGTGAAATAGAAGGTGTTCGGAAAAAAGGAAGTTAAATTATGAAAGTGAGTTTGAATAAAAATGAAAATAAAGTGTTATGTGATCTTTGCAAAGCAGGGAATATCTCAAAACTATTGAATTCACTACATTTTAATAGTCCATCTTTCGTGCAGATTGTAGATCTTGACATGTGTAATTCGATAAGAAATATAATGCCACTTAAAAAAAAAGCTCATCCCCCTTTCACGCGAACGCCACACTCAAGTACTTCTAGCATTATCGTTTTCATTTATTGATTAGCGATTCCGAGCGCGTCAATTCCTAAGGTCATTGGTCCCGTAAGTGTAGTGGATTTTTTTATCGCGGTAGGTGGCGCTGATCTTGCCCCCCGCTGGATGGCGAGATCCGGCCCCGACTTGCCTGTCACCTTTCGCGATTTTCCCAACAAGGTAAGCCAGATATCTCCCACTAGGGGGGCACTGCTTCAGCCGGGACAAGCTCGCAGTTCTCGACTGGTCTCCCAGCATGTGTAGAGGTATACTGCATGTAAGTTTAAGTATGTATAAGTAAGCAGTGACGATAGGATAAGAAACAGAAAGGAAAGATGGCGTGTGAACCATGGCCTCTTTGTTAGGGTACTGATCCGGCATTCGCTTGCCATTGGTCAGAGAAGCCACGGAAAAAACTACCGATAAAAGCAACCGGACGCTAGAATTCCGCTATATAGGGACTGAATTCCACCTAGTTATATAGCTAGTGTCGAAAATCCTGACAGCGACGGGACTCGAATCCTAGTGCCTTCCGGTCAGAGGCATTGCAGTGGCATCGGTTGGTGCTCTGAGCTAGCACTGGAAATTACAAAGCACTCGGTTATTACGTTTGACCATTCGCTTTTACCATCTTCGTTGTGACTGAACCACAAGGAAGTTTCACGTCACACATCAAACGCACGTTTCACGTCAAAACTGGCGGATTTGCACTTCCGTGTCTGCGAACGACAATATTTCCGCATTACACGTGGTTCCGTTTCCTGTCTACTCCAGACCGTCAACAACATTCCCGTTATCACATCGATCTGCCTCCATTGTTCATGGTATTACGGTTATGCAAGAGAATATTTTTTACCAGCTCTTTGGATCGTCTTCCTTTCTTTTCTTCTCTAGTCTGCAAGCCTCTCTTGTTTCGCCTCCCATTTCTACTCACATTTCCATGCTTGTTTACTTCCACATTTCCGCTGCTTTCTTGTGATGTCAGGCTATTCCTGAAGCCGTGCCATCAGGGAATCGAAATCGTATATCCTATGTATAGAACAGGATGAATCCCTGACTACTGATATCTCCGACATAATTGAATTTCAAACCCAGAGCAATTCTTTTGGAATAATGACTGTGTATGGAAATAAAAGCAGCATTGGAATGAAACCGGTCAGAGAAGGCAAGCTGACCTCACCGGAAATGAAATGTTTGAAATATACTGTGGTTCATAATAATTTAATTAATACATTAAAAAAATTTCTTTAAAATCACAAACCTTTAATTTGTCGTACGAAACGATCATAGTCATAAAACAATATTTTTGAACATATAATTGTAAAAATGGTTTTATATATTATTGAATAGGTACAAAATATATATTTATTAAACCTTAAAAGCATATGGAATAGGAATGTAATTATTTCATTATTGGTTTTTGCAGGAAAAAGGAGAGATGCGTCGATGCCCGAGGCAACGCAGTGTTTTTCTTTCATTTCCTAACATTCGTGTACGGAGCGGAGCTTCACAAGCGATCCCGCCTCTGGCGGCCAGGGACGAAACAATGCCCCTGGGGACACCCGCAAGCGTCCGTTACCCTGGGAAAAGCGGGGCCGACGACGACGACGACGACGACGACGACGACGGCCAGTGTTGCCACGCCCGCACTGAGAAAATCCCTCGCCCAATTCAGCCATATGGCTGAGTCGATGAGATAAAAAATAGCAAAGAAAAAAACGGGCTTTGACACCAGGAACCATCAATTGATAATATTTCTGCACATTCACAAGACGTTTAGAACTAAATCTTTTTTGTGCGCATACTTTTCATAAGCAATACAAATTGTAGGAAAGCGTGCAAATGATTGACGATTTAAAAAATATCTCCCAAAGTCCGTTCAGCCAAAAAAGGATTTCGGTCATCGGGTGGAATTCTGCAAAATGTGTTTACTCTCCGCGAGTCCCATTTTCACCTTACTTACACACACACACACACACACATACATTTTTATGCGTTACACTACCATACATGTCGGGAGCTTAGAGCTCGCTCCGGATGGGGCGATGCCTCGCTGCGGGGAGAAACCTGGTAGGGGAAAACCCCGCAAACCGATATGTACGTCGGCGTCGGAACTCGCCATCCAGTAGGGGAAGATCGCCGCCACTTCCCGCGATAAAAGCATGCACTTCAGTTTCGGCACTAATGACCTTTGCAGTAGACGTCCAGGCATCACTAATCAATAAATAAATCACAAACCTTTAATTTGCCGTACGAAACGATCATAGTCAAAAACAATATTGACAATGCAACTATGCATTGACTAAACAAACAAACAAACAAATAAATAAAAATAGTCGGTGAGTTAGGGAGCCGCCGCTACTGGTGTCTGGGTTAAAAACCACTGCTTACGATGTGTGTGTGTGTGGGGGGGCGAAGGTGTCTGTGGTGGTAGCGCGGTGCGGTGATTGTGGCGCGCTCTGTCGCCGCGGGCGTGCACTGCGCCGCTCCTCACTCGCCCACTCGCGCCCACTCGCCCCGCGGCGGGCGGGAGCTGACGAACGTCGCCTCGGTTGAGAATAGGCGCGCTGATTCACCCAGGAATTTCCCTTCCCGCAAAAACACCGCACCATGCCACACAACAATGCGGCCCGCGTCACGAGGTTTTCGTGCACATGCGTCGCACTGCCTGCTCCTGCTTTTCAAGGGATTCTTCTTCGCTGCAGTGCGTCAAAGGGAGGTTCTCTTTAGTACGGGTTTGCGACTGATTAATGGCGAAATATTTTGGTTGTAATGAAGTACATAATAATTATTTATGATACGAGTGGTAAAAATGACATTTTAGTTTGCGAGTAGGAAAGTTTGAGACTAATAGATCGAGTGGCGCCATCCTCCTCGCCAAATAAAATCACTTTATCCACGGGTGTCATTCACTAATATTTTTAGACAGCCTTACTGACTTTCATTTTAGTTTCATTCCAGAGTATGAATAATTTAATTGTGTATTAATGTCAGTAACATTTGATGCAGACGAAAATATTCTGTTGCAATATGCAACTACATGTGAAATTAAACTAATTACTTGATATTCTATGCGATTGAATTGCACTAGTGTTAATTGCACTCTCTGCTCGTTAATAAAGTTAAATAATATTGCACAGAGTAGATTTGTACTTGCTCAATTCTGTATTTGCGCATGCACAACCTTACATAGCTTTATCAAGAGTAAAGAGCTTTTCTAATATTTTGTGACTATCAAGAAAAGTGAAAAACAGTCACATAAGATTGTATAATTACTTCAATGTTTTAAAGAAAGTGCTGAGAAATGTTCAAAGAACATCTGTCTATAATCTGAATAAACCTTTATTGAACATTTCTTTCAAATCAATAGCATTGTTTTTACTTTTATTTGATATTTTGTAGGTACTAAATTGGAAGTTACCTGTATACACTTTTAAACAAATCAACATGTTTCGACATTTTTTAAGAACTTGCCATCTTAATACGGAAATTGGAGGATAGGGAAGACTGTGGGTTTCGACATGACAGATCTCCCACGGGTACGCTAGTGAATTTTATTCCTTGCAGGGTTTCAACAGCTGAATGTATTTTGAGAGTGAATTTCGATAAATGAAACTGAATACATTTTAAATTTAGTTATTTGTGTGTGTGTGTGTGTGTGTGTGTGTGTGTGTGTGTGTGTGTGTGTGTGTGTGTGTGTGTGTGTGTGTGTAAAGACGGCAAATAAGACGTACTTGATGAAACCAATGGTCACAGAAATTGTCTTTTAATGGGTGAAGATTGGTATATTGATCCCGACGAATTAACAATGGCGAAATGATCCTGTGATTCGGATGATGTTGAGATAGGACACACGCCAAAGAAGTAAATCACGACACGAGCAAGTTGCGAAACCCCCTTGCCTTATATTGGGTTCGAACCCGCAAACTTTGGCCCATGTAATTTAGTATCGCTCTTAGCTCTATACATTCGAGGCAGGCAATAAACAATGTAATGTATTTTACTCTGCAAAAGGAAAAAAAAATAGATAACATCAGTCCATAAAAGTGGTAAAGTATCATTCTGCTATCTATTTCTTTCTGCAACGAACACGCTTGTTTCGGAAGCCGAAGAAGGAGCCGAAGGAAATAGATGGCGATCACGTAATACGCTTATGAGCAGCCAGAGGCCGCCAGAAGCGTTACGTGGCGTTTGAACGCTTTCTGCCAACTGGAGGAAAATGGAAGAGCGCCAGCTGACGAACCGCGAGGCGGAACCAACGCGCAGGTAGCAGTGGCGCCACCGACTGGCAAGGGGGGGGGATGATGATGAAGGCACCATGATGGCAGCATCGGAGGTGAATACCAGCAATATGTATAGTGTATTTCAATTACCAAACGCCTTCCGATGGAACATCCATGCCCACAAGAACAATACTCCGAACTTCTTTTTAACTTCAAATTCTTTCTTTCACCTGGTATAAAACGGACTGAAAGCCTGATCGCCTAGGGTTTACTCAAAGGACCAGTCTTCAGTTCGCCGAATAAGGTTATGACAAAAAGTGACAAGCCCTAAACGTCCACAGCTTATTCGTAGACCACCTCTCCATACAGCATCAGGGTCTTCTCGGGCGAGAGATGGTTTGCTTGATGAAAGTAGTACGAAGTACGTACGTTTAGTTCAAATATATAACTGTGTTACCATGAGCTTTTTCTTCATATTTGAACTTAAACAATATTCAGATATTGGGAAGTTTTCATTCACAAAGAAAACGTGCAAACATCGAACGCTAAACACCGACGATAAAAAACATGTTTTAATATATCTGTGTTTAAAACATGGAATTTAATTTATCCGTGTTTAAAACAAGGAATTTAATATATCCGTATTTAAAACATCGATGTTTTGAAGAGCTGAACGTGGAATTTAATTTATCCGTGTTTAAAACAAGGAATTTAATATATCCGTATTTAAAACATCGATGTTTTGAAGAGCTGAACGTGGATGTCGCATCCCTATTAGGAAGTCGGCGCCGCCCCCGGAGGTTATTCTGGTGCGGTGCGCCAAGGCCACTCGCCGCCAGTGATCGGCCAGCGCGTTGCGATGGTCTGCTTGCACACTCCCTGCCAGAACGAAGCGGCGCAGCGCCTCAGGCGCCCAATTAGCCGCGTCGCTCTAAGAGGCAGGCCCTTGGCAGGGGATGTGTGAATGGCCTTCGGAGTGACAGGTGAGGAATGCTATTTTACTGTCAAGTACAAAGAAAGCATTATAATCTAGCGAAGAAGAGGTTTCAATATTGACGGAAATTTACTTTTTAAGAATCTCCGGTACTCCGAAAATGTCTGTGCAATTTTCTGTAAGTCCATTTACACCATATTCATCTGTTCATCCATATTTATCAAAATGATATTTTTGTATTGAAATTAATCAACTCTCTACGTATGATCCTTTCGATACATTTTAGTCAATTTTTATTGAATGCATTGTAAAGAAAATGATTTGTCTCATAATTTCAGTAAATTTTGGGGACCACAAGACCCCTGCTACACACAACATTTCAAATCAAACGGCTGGACTTCAAATGGAGATCATTCGTTACATTTCTGATTCAGTTGGCTGAATGTGCATTTTAAATTAATTCACCTTCCTTATGACAATAAGTCAAATAAAATTTCTTCCCGAACGGCAGCACTCTCCTCAGCGCGAAGCAAATAATAAAACCTAGTAGCAGAATATACTCAGAAATGCATTCTGAGCAAAATCAATTTGTTTTGCAAAGAAATATGAAGACATTTGATATTTCAGAGCAAACCATATCCAATCAGTGGAGTCAACCTTCACAACATAAATGCATAAAACCTTCTGAGAACCTTTAACTGATCAACAATTCCTGTGATCCTAAGAATGAGAGGTAATGGAAATTCTTTAAGTCCACCCTTAAGTTTTCTGCTTCATCAATGTTCGCCTCTTTTGCATATCAATCAAACAGGGAACAGAAGAACGAGTTAAAAATAAGAATGAAAAATCAATCTCTACAGTGAGAATCAGATTTTTCTAGCTCTCGCAAATTAGGTGGTGCCGAAAATCCCTATAATACAATCCGACTTTTACCACCAGGAAAATACGCACAGTCACACTTATTACTGCCGGGTCCGGACGTATTTAAAAATTCGTAAGTCGCTTGGTGTGCGGGTCCGGGAAGCTCGGAAACATTTGTCCAGACCTTGTGACCTGCCTGACGACGGTATCGGCAAATAGTATCCGCAAATAAAGCTGAATGCTCCTGGAAATTCAATACTCGCCGGCAGGTGGCTGCAAAAACACGCGCACAGCGCTGGGGGCGGCCAACCGAAGCGTGAGCGGCGCGGCGCGGCGCGGCGCGGAGGGCCACCCAGGCGCACGTGAGCTTTACGCGTGCGTTTGGCAGCGGGAGCTCATATTCGCAGGCGCCGCCGCTCCGCGCCACTGCCTATCGAGCGGCGCAGGGGGCGGGGCCTGGGCAGGGGCGATGGCAAGGACGGAGGGCGCGGCATAGGGGCGGGGGCCGGGCCAAGGAGTGGAGCGGGGCGGTGTAAGAGGGAAGACGGGCGAGGGAGGGACAGGCGGAAGGGGTGGGCGATGGGTAGAGGGTGAGGAGGGGCGCGTGCTCTGTCCGGGGGCGGGTGGGGGCGTGCCCATGGGCCGGGGCAGCGGGGGCGGGGGCGGGGAGGCGCGTGCCGCTGGAGCGACGCTTGACGCAGCGCGACCCACCGCTGCACAGTGGGAGCAATACCACAAATTACAACAAGAACATCATCTCCGAAAAGGCAAAGGAGAGTCGGAGTGAAAGGACGAAGGCATTTTCGAAAGAGAGGAAGGAAAAAAGGAGAAATAATTGAAATTGGCATTATTCTTCGTAGGCCTTTCGATGAAGAAGAGAATAATTACGACAACGACGCCAGCTTAGGTGGCTCAGAGCATCAATAGATGTCGCTGCAGTTCCTTTAACCGGGAGCTCCTAGGGTTTGAGGCCCGAGGGTGGCAGAATTTTCGAAACGTGTTACTTTCGAATTAAATCCCTTCCGCATGAACTTCAATTTTTACTAATCCAATTTTAAACACATTGATATTAAAACACATCGATATTTAATCATTTAAACACGTTGTTGAAGGTCCAATATAGCTTCATCAGAGTTTTGGGAGAGCAACAGACGATGATCCGGGCTTACAACAAGCGTTTTGCCACAATTCCTCTCTTGTCACAAGGGAAAATTCTGAAAGACAAGTATTTAAGAACTATTAGTATACCTCAGCGTACGAAATATTGAGTACTGAAGAAGCTGTCAGTGTTACCTCGTCTTAGGCGAAAAGGAGATCGTTTTCTGTCGTAATTCGGTCGTAATACAATGTCCCGCAAGGCCCGCGCCAAAACCCTCTGAGCCCGGAACTGCACTGCCGTTACCACTCTTGAAAATCTAATTTTTCAATGCAGCCAGATGTGAAGTACTAAGCCTTTTTACTGACGAGGTGATCCTTTGTGAAACCGCTCGGCTGACGGTTCTCATACAATTGACTCGCGTGGCGTCTTATCTGGAAATGTATCTGATTCTCAGAAGTTGTCGACAATACGAGATGGTTCCCAGGAGCTGGCACAATCTCGCAAGCGTCTATGAAAGCAGTGTTAACTTTTCAAAGCAGTTTGTCCTTCCAAATACTTTCATACGAATGACGTCTTTGCCTCTCTCTCTCTGAAAGCCAGTCCGCGGTTTTTACAGAAAAAAATATTTCAACGCAGGACGTTTACTGTGAATTAGCGCCAAGGAATTGTTTTAAACGATAGAATTCGAAGTACGACGCCAAATTTGAATTAATTTTGGCCACCTATGTGCCAACACACGTTCATACTTCAACACGTCCATATTTAAACATATCGATATTTATAAACAGACATTTAAAAACATCGATGTTTTGGCCTGATGTTTAAATTTTGTACGTCGATGTTTTGGTGGCGATATTGCCTCCTTTGGCCAAGGCCGGGAGGCGTGGCGTGGCGTGGCGTGTCGGGGTGCTTTGCGCGTGTAAGGCGCACTGAGGGCGCCTCGCAGCGGAGACGTCCGACTGACCGCGAGCGCCCGCCAATGCGATCCTCCACCGACCAGCAAAAGGAAGGCAAGAGCACACGAAGAAAGTACGAGCAGAAAGTAAGTAAGAAAATAGCGAGCGGTTAGAGAAGGTAGTACAGGTTGACTCAAGAAATTGACGTTCCTTGCTAGTTTTCCTTTTTATTTTGCATCTCGAATTACCTACCAAACCCTAAGACTCTTTAAGACAATTTCCACACAACAAATGTTTGAATTTTCTATGTTGTGTTTTTGTAATTAATTCATTTCCTGAAAAAACAGTACTAAATTGGAATTTGAAAAATCCACCATACGAACTCTTCACTTTTAAAGTTTATTTTAAGAGCGCCAATCTCTCGCCATCTCTCTACAACTCGTCGCAAACGGGATCTCTCGCGTGGAAGTCGGACGAAGGTGGATTTTCGAGACCAGCTACGTAGGTAGGTCCAAGTCAGCCTATGTGTCGAGAATTTTGGCAGCCGACTGCTCTGAGCTCCAGTTTTGCGTGGTTTCTTCGATGAATTCCGGACGATTGCCCAAGCAGTATCTTAACAAACGGAACTCAGACCGTGCGTGATCTTTCCGCCTTTCTAGTTCCCCTCCTCTCCCCTTACACATACTGCATGCACTACACCACCACACAAGTCGACAGATTAAAGCGTCTCAGAGTGGGCAACGCTTCACTGGCAGAGATACCTCGTCGGGAAAATCCCGCAAGTTGACGGTATGTTAGAGTCGGATCTGACAATCTAGAGGCGGAGGAACCCCTCACCTGCCTTCTTGGCTGTCGCGTCGTTGGCTGAGGAGGCGGCATTTCGTCTGTCATGTGCTCTAGCCGCGGAAGCCTGCGTTTACAGAACCCCTTGACTCTCGGAATAGCACATGCACTACACTTGCGGGGATACTGATTATAGCATTTGCCGAGACCGAAAACACAAATTAATGAATCGAACCAGGTAGTTCAGGCATTTATTTTACCTAAAAATAGTCAAGCAAATGAGCATTTATTTTTACTAAAATAAGCATGAAAAAAGGCATTTATTCCGGCTAAAGTAGGGGGCAAAACACAGGACATTAAAAAAATTCACCATTTAAAAATGTAATTAGTGTAAAAAATGTAATAATTAAATGTTTCACATTTTTATTCTAACCCTAAAATTTACATTAGCACTCACGTGGAAGGAACTACCTTTTCTTTGTAATCTTGATCGCACTTGACCATACGGTTGTCGACTACGAATTTATTTTACTCGCGGCTCTGTCTCTACCAAATGCTATGGTGGACTTCCTTTTCAATCGTTAAATAGTAGCAGTGGAAACGGAATTGTAGATTTCATTCTTCGCACTTTTGTACTTGTCAGATGGGAAGAGAGAACAAGAAGGAACTGAGAAGAGTAAAATCATATACAGACAGTTCTGTTCTCAAAAGGAATCCGAGGCCATATACAAACAAAGGATGAGATTTTTTCGTGAGCGAACAAGTCCATAAGCAGGAATGAAACTATCAAAAATCTTCACTAGTCTGATCTTCTTTTCCCTTTTAGATTTTTAACACAACTTGGAGCTTCTGCCTCCAAAGAAGGACAATACACAACTTCATATTGTCCAGGATAGTAGGTAGTTTACAATTTAAAAGAGACCGGGAGCAGGAAGGAATAAAGGTAAAATAATAACAAAAAGGCGGAAAAGGCCACAACTAAGGAAGAAAAAGGCACAAAAGAAAGGAAAAATGCCACAAAGAGGCATCAGAAGCTAAAATAGGCAAAAAACGCAAATGAAAATCTGCTAAAACAACTCCGAAAGTACAATGAAGTGATTCGTATTGTTAAAAGTCATAAAATTGCAACAATTATAAAAAGGTATTTTGCCAAATTTCCGGGCTCCAATAATCGATCAGTAAACCTTCTCGCGGTGTGCGCCTGCAACAACAATCCCTCCTGCGTGCGCATCGCTGCCGCACGGACGGCCGCTCCTGGCCTCCCCCAGTGCAATGCGGGGTTGATAATGCGCGCTGAACCCGCGCGGAAATGGAGAAATATATTAAAATGCAAGCGCAGCCAGGGACTCTAGTTTGAACGCTTTTATTACGTACTTGTTCATTCATTAGCCAGTAATGGAATGTATTCATAAACACTGTGGGTTTTGTGAATATATCTACGTTTTAGAACGATCGTCATTACTCCCTGAATCAAAATAATTTGATCATATTGAGTTGAATGATCGCAATTACATTTCATACATTTTTAACAATATTATATAAATTCTGAGAACGAAGTATTTGCTTTATTCTCACAAATTAAATTTCATATTTTTGCACATGCAATGAAATTCAATAATTTATTCCTAAATTTTAAATTGATTTAAAGAATGAATAATGAAATTTAAAACCCACAATTTTAAAATAACAATAAAAAATTGTAAAATTGCCAGCTGAGCGCAAAATGGGAGAATTGCAACATGGGGTAAGATGTCAACTTTTATCATTTCCACTTACCCGATTTCTCACTGGACTCCCGTCCCTTTGCCTGGTCCACAAGACGTACACAGGACAATTGGCAGGGAATTAAATACCAACTTTTACATAAAAAATACAACCCGAACAAAATTCAGCTTTATCTAACGTCCCGTAGCGAGAGTAGAATAATTGCCCGCCCCACTATTCCCACTTCCCATCCATCAAAAAACAAACACGTGCGGTTAACATAAACACAAGTCCAGGGAAATAAATTCCACTTCTTAATGAATGATGCCAAAACTAATATTATTCAGTGTGCCCTAACCTACGTCCGAGAGGACAGTGGAATCGACGAGAGAGGGAGTGAGGTGACCACTGCTTACACGTACCGGGAGCCGCAGTTCTTGAATACCTTTATTCAATTATTGACATTTGTGATACCTTCGAAAAAAAAAAAAGTAAATTGTATTATATACTCCCAATCATTTCGATGCCCATAATCTGAATTTTGCAGGGAAAAAGTGATGAGCGATATTCGATTCATCATAGTCGCATGAAGCTTACACTCCTCTTCAAGAAACCTGCTAAACGTGGCGTGAACAAATCCCGCGCGCGATGCCTACCTCCGATATCGAGCGGGGCACGCGCGGAGGAGGAAAAAAGCACCCTCCCCCGCCGCCTTTTGCCTTGGCGGCGCTCGCGTGGCGCGCAGTCACCGGCCTCCAAAGGTCAGCGCAAAGGCGCGAGATCCGCGCCGACTCCCGAGCGGCTCCCCGCCTCATTTGCCCCTGAGTAAGCAGCTTTCTTTGTGAAGCGTGCTGCTCGCAGCTGCCACCCATCCACGCGCCCCCGCGCCGCAGCCTCTGTCATCCCACAGAAAGCATCCACGGAAAAGGCGCACAACGTGCTTGTCTTACACGACAAAGAATCGATACGTCAATATTATCGAAACTTTAGTATCAACGTTTGTAATATCGAATGATTTAAAAGACAGCAATTAATATACACATTCAAATACTTTACAGAATATCTGAAGTAAACAATTCTTTAATTCAATTTATTTGTCAAAGATAAGTAATATTTTACTTGCGTCGATAACAGAAAATAAATAGACTCTCATTCGTAAAAGAAAAACTTCATGATTTTTGAACACGGATTCTGAACTAGTGTCTGATGTACTCAAATGGAAGAACAGGAGTTCAAAAACAAAAAATGCTGGCTCAATAGAACTGAGCCACACTGAGCCAAAATATGAAAGTAATCTATTTCGCTTTTTTTCCCTCGATACCGGCACTTTAGTTTTGATCAAGATTGTACACCAGTGTATACCAGTGTCGAAGTAGCTACTACTAATAAGCAAACTAAAATTATGTCCCTCCTCCTGTTGCTTTTTTTCTCCCAAAATTCACTAGACATTTGAGGACATTAGATGCCCATTCTCTCCCAAACCCTCCACAACCACACACAAGCCACGACTTCTTCCCCCCCCCCCTTCTTTGCCCCGCACTCCCTTCATCCTCGCTCTTCCCAACTTTCCCACTCCTTTCCTCCACCATGGCCTTCCAATCTGCCCCCGCCCCGCCTCGCAAACAAACAAACAAAAAAGGCTTTACACTTTCAGTAACGTATTTACTAAAACAAATAAACATTTCTTTCCAGGATAACCTACTCGGATAAAAGTGGCATTGAGACATCAGCTGATTCCAGAAACCGTTAGTCGTTCAACAAGCGTCCGATACATGTTGATGAGCCTCCTCCACGTGCGAAGCTCGGGCCCCCGAGGTGTCTTATCGCGCCGGGCTGTGAGCCCGCTACGCAAGGCCGCGTGCCGTCGCCCGTATCGCAGTGACTCACCCACCACTCTGATAGCGGGTCCCGCTCCGGGCAAGGCACCTCTGCGCCTTCAGGAAAGCCACACGCGGGGGCGGCCACAGGCTCCGTGGCTCGGGGCCGATCACCTTCGCTCGAATCGACGCGCGAGCGTTCATTTCCAGTTGTCGAAGGCGGCTGGGGCGGTGCCCTGCTATCAGAAATACCCCAAGGGGAAACCCGCACTAGCCGAGGTGTAGGTCGGCGCCGCGTTACACGATCCAGTGAGAGAGGAACACCGTTACTTTCCGTGATATAACTACTCCAAAGGGAGTAGTTACTTGACGGGGACGATGGCTGTTGTATTGTTGTGAGGTCATATTATGATGTATTGGACTGCATATGTTGCATTCTGGGCCATGTGCGATTGCCATAAGATGAAATAAATAAATAAATCTAACGGGAATAATAACCATAGAAACTGATGCGCACAGAAGCACAAAACAATCAAGCAAGCAATCCAGGTGTATTGAACTTCTGCCTTGCAGGGACTAGCAGATAATGTAGTTTTGATATTCCTGTCTCCGGCTATGTGTGATTGCTTGACGCCCCCGATTGGATAATAGTGTCTCCTTCATAACTCAGCAAGAGCCAAGAAAATTGAAAGAGGACTTTAGTAGGCCGCGGGCACAGGGTGCCAGCCAGACGGAGCACCGACGCTCCATGCTCCGAGACGAGCCCGCGCCGAATGAGCAGACGAGTGGAGGCAGCTCGCCGCCAGGAAACCCATAGCCCTCTGCAGCGCAATTACGGCGATTCGCAGAAGGCCGTGAGCGGCTCGAGGCCCTTATCGACGAGGCGGCGGCGAGGATCGATGCGAGGCCTCGGCCAGCGCGCGTGTCGTGTTGCTCCGCCAACAGCCCGGGGCGGACGAGGCCGCCGCGGCGCGCCGCCCAAGGCGAAGCCTCCCAGCACCACACTGCTTTTCTAGCCATTTGTACGCGCTAGACCACGCGTGTCCAAATGCGCCCACACGAACCGCCTTCCCGACTGGGAAATCCGAACCTTCTCTGGGCACGTCTCCCTAGCCCCGCACTCATTTCCCGTCCACATCTATAAAGACGTGTACATGCGCTGACTGAAACGCGCGAAGAACCTTGAAATATCACGACGAATAGTTACTTCATAAGAAATCAGGTTTGCTGGATGTTTTCTATCAAGCAAACTAATGATGAGAAGTAAGTTAACAAGACTCTATGTAGTCCACCTCCTGTGGCAAAACTTGTTCTTTGACACACTATATTACTTCTATGGATGGACAATGTTTTTAGCAGGCAAGAATCTGTACATAACTTGATCGTAGATAATCAGGCAATTATTGCATTGTTAGATAAAAGCGATTTCGAAATCATGATCATTTTCACACAGAAAGTTTAATTTTATTCTCAACTGACAATTTCAAATACAACTGATGTGCTCAATTTTAACTGATAATTACTTTAGTATAGAAAATGGGAATTAATATCACTAAATTTCGGTCAATAATTTTCAAGTGACTCTCATGGTCCAGGTGTCCAGAGATGCAAAGCCATGCCGAAGAAATTTGTACAAATCTTACATTCAAACCTTGTTAGAGTTATTCTCGACATAGTGTCTATGAATTCAAGTAAAGTGCCTTGCTCCCGTCCTCAGTCTAGACCTTCTTGTGGAAAAGTGACAGTTCCCAAGGGTCTAGTGAAAAAGCACTGGTACTGAGATTACCAGCATTTCCTACAGGTGTACGAAGAGTGAGTGGCGAGACATAGAGCAAGTCGATTAGGCGATCTCTCTCCAATTAACCATTAGCAGCTTTCCTGACACCCTGAATGTTAATCCTTTAGGCCGGGTGCCCACTTGCCCACTCGGTCTCTAGTTGCATCCACAATCCGGCCACTAGTCGCGGTTACAAGCCGTGGGCGCCGTTTCTGCTGCTTTTAAACCAGAGCCCCGAGAGCACCTTGACCAGTGCTGTCCCAGTGGAGTGGCCGGCACCCGCTGCGCCATTCCCCAAAGGACCCGAGTGCCATGGAGGCACCGGATGCCGACGTCGGCGTGCGTTAGTCCATGGTTTCTTATTAACTACCAAAAACTATCGTCTTTCCTTAGCGTATGACATACAAAGGAGTATAAAGATTTAAAAAAAAAGATAATTTGTAACTACATTCTGAAGTCAAAATATTACTGGGTGCTGCAACAATGTATACAAATGTATATTATCCTCTAAAATAAATGCACAGAACTGTTGGAAGTCATTTTCAAAGTAGATTAAAATCAAGGTGATTTAAAGGAGGGGAAAATGGTTTTAATTTTTTTAACCGCAGCCCAGCTGTCAAAAAAAAATCTGAAAAAAATCACAACAATGTGTGTTTTAAGACGAACGTTTGAGATTTCTTTCGAGAGTGTTCCATGGTTCTAAGACACAATAAAAGTTATTTTTTGTTATTTTTTTTAAAACGATTTTTTGTTTGAATTTGGGTCTGAGAAAGTATCAAAAACTTTTTTTCGGATAGTATAAATTGTTTTCTTATGTATCGTATTTTTTCAGTCAGATAAAATAATGTTGTTGCTGAAGAAAATTAAGATTAAAAAAATCGTTTTTGGCTTGGTGTGGGTGTGGGTATGGGACGGGGCTAAGAAACCATTCAAAAATATTATTTCTATGTTAGAATTATAATGTAACCACTCATATGTCATTTGATTCAGGGAATTTTGTACCATTTTATCCCTTTCGCACTAACCCCCATGAAGGTTAGAATTTTCATCACCTTGCTAACCAGACGGAAATCCGCATCCATCATCTTTGGAATGGTGGCATGTGTCCTCGTATTCTTGTCCGTTCTCGCAACCTTTACCATCTCCTGCATGCTTCCCTGTCCTCACGTCTTCTCCTTCCTCGAGAACGCGTTAACCCACCTCACATCCTCTGCTTTTTCACATGTGTGTTCCCTAAACGAGTTCCCTAGCTGGAAGAGCTGGGTCGCCGGAGAGAATCGCATGATGTGCAA
Source organism: Teleogryllus occipitalis (assembly GCA_011170035.1). Lineage (NCBI taxonomy): Eukaryota > Metazoa > Arthropoda > Insecta > Orthoptera > Gryllidae > Teleogryllus > Teleogryllus occipitalis. Next base: position 139,478 of record BLKR01000273.1, read on the forward strand.
TGAATGTGTGTAACCTTTGTTGCAATATCCTGCAAACGTACGTAAAGTGTGCGTGTGTGCGCGCGCGCTTATGACAACCTTTCGAAACTTACTAAATGCCACTAGTTCTAGTTTACTGTAAAACTTAGTATTTGCTGCGCGAAGATTTTAAGAATACTACTTTGCATTACTACAGAGTAAATGAAAAATGCCATTCAAAACACTCTGCAGAAACAGTATCATTTCAATAATTATTCGACCAAATGTCTTTATGTTCTATTTTGTTTTATGTCGCCAAAATCAAAAATTTATATATTCAGTAAGAATGAGTCTTAAGCTCGTTTTACTTCTCTGTTTCATAAATATCTACATTATGAGACATAATAATAATGCAATACGTATTAATAAGACTAAAGTAATTTATTCGTTTGATAACTTTGTTCCCATTAACATGTTACGTTTCTTTAGTAAAACTGCGAACGTAATACTATGTTACTACACTTTTCACGGGTTTGCCGAGACTAAAAATATGTTTTCTGCATCCCACTGACGCATTTTGTCCTTCATCCGCATCCCACTGACGTCTTTCATTGGAAACAAGATATAACTGCCTCATTGGCAAGGATAAAATAATCAATTTCTTATAACCTCTGCGTATTGTATCATGCCAATGTGGAGCAATTTATTTGGAACTTTGTTTCTAAAGGTTTTGATTGAAGGTTTTTCCACAGGTTTTCTTCTTTGGTTTCACGGAAAAACATGACTACACCATCACTTTTACAGAAGGTGAACAAACGAGAACTGAACGAAGAATGCGAAGAAGAAGAAAGGAAAAAGACGGTTTCTATGACTCGAATCCCTCAATTGTGAACTTCTTTCAGTGATCTTCTCATCTCAGTCAGTGGGAGCAGTTCGCTCGCTCCTGCTCATTCCGTCCAACCAGGAGATCGCTTCTCGAGGTGCGGGCGGCGGGGCGCGGCCCAAGGGGCGCCTCCAGCGCAGGAACAAAGCAGCGGTGGCCCTGGGGGAGGGGGAGGGGGAGGCGTTAAATAATGAATGTGCCCACAACTTGCTCGCGGGGCGCGCATTCTGCGGGCTAAACCACACGCCGCGCCGCGCCGCACGGCTCGCTCGGATTTTAAACAAAGCCCCCTGTTAAATGGCTAAAGGAGAGCGGGAATTAAGGATTCGCTTAACTCACGGCCTCCTGTGGCAGGAGACCGCTCGCATTCAAGCGCCCAGGCAGGCCTGAATACGATAAGAGCGGAAGGAGTCTTTCATGAGGAGAATTAATAACATTATAATGAATTAAAAGTAACTAATTTAAATTAGAGGTGCTACAACAATACGTACTTTATGACCTCAGTAACGGTTGTGTAATTGTATAAAATTGCATATTTTTTCCGCATTAACACATCAAGTCATAACTTTTAAAACTCATTATAAATCGTAGAACATTAGGTGCGAAAACTAATTATTTTAAAGCTTATATTATCAGCATAAATTTGACAGTTAAAACTGCATTTCATTCAGCCATAAACATCTTCCAACAATCAGAAGGAATTCTCAGAATTTCAATCTGTCGAGTCGCGACGCCATTGCAATATGTTCGTATGTGACAATCTAATATCTCGTGAAAGCCTAGAAAATAAAGCGCGGAAGATTAAAATTTCCACATTTCAAAGACGTACGAGAATTGCGCAAAATTACTCGTAAATTTAAAAAATGTACATGGCCTTCCTTAAAAAACTCATTTTTAGAACAGATTTCATTTAAGTAAAAGTCTCTACCATCAATAGTGTACTTTTGCCAATTCTTTGCAATTTTCGAAGTTCACGTGCGACCAGTATAACTTTTTTTCACCTTTCTTTCCCTACATGCGAGAAAAAAAAGTAAGAAAAATGTGGAGCGTAATGCCGACGAAATAACACTCCACCTCGCATCTAGCAAAACGTGCGCGGTCCCTCTTCTCATCCTTGCAAACTTCGTCATTCTCTTTTATAGGAGCTTCCATATCTCAAAATATCTCCGATACCCTCCTACGCGCACACAACTCGTGTTAGTGCCCTTCCGTGCTCCCTCGTGTCAGCGCCGTCCTGTTGGTGCACGTCGGCCACTGAGGCATTCCTCGCCAGCGCCCCTGTCAGCGCATTCGCTGTTTACCGCCGCCGTCGCCAAGGCTACGCCGCCATCGCAGGCTGCGTAAACAAAAGCACATCCTCGCCTTTGCGCTGCCGGATGTCCCAGGCCTCGGCGTTGCGGCTTATGCATCTTCGCTGCACTAGCGCACCTCGTTTCTCACCCAAGTCACCGTGCTGGATACTTGGATTCACATGAAATTTCCGCCAGCTAGTAGAATACTATACAAAACTTCTATATCTAAGTTTTGAGGTGCTACTGCTACAGAGATTAGAAATAAGGGTTAGATGCGTTGCATCAAGACCATCCTGATCTGCATGCCTTCCGCAGGGAGCAAATCGTTGCGTCAGCAGCGCCAGGTACGTTACGCGCCGTCTATCAATCGGTGTCAGATTCCTAGCGCATTCGTTCTGCCACGATTGATGGCAAATGCCATTGCAACTGCCGTATCCGTTTGTCTCTTTTTCGTCTGCAGTGCTCGGTGACACGCGTCATTCCGACGTCACTTGTAAAGCTATCGTAAATCAATGTTAAAGAAAATCACCGGGAGCGGTGGCTCAGTGCATCAACTGATGTCACTGCAGTCCCTCTGTTCGGGAGATCCTAGGTTCGAGTCCCGACGGTTGCCGGATTTTCGACACCAGCTTTTCAGCTAGGTCGAATTCAGTCGCTGTCTGGAGGAGAATTCTAGCGGCCGGCTGCTCTGGTCGGTAGTTTTCCGTGGTTTCTTCGATCTAGATGCCAGAGCAGCATCTTAACAAACGGGCCACGGACCGCGCGCGATGTTTCCTATCCCTTCCTTTCCTATCCTCACCCCTTACACACACACTAACATGGACAACACAAACACACATGCCCGGAGACCGGTCGGGAGCGTATCCAGGCCGGGACGGTGCCCCGCTGGTGAGAAATACCTGGTTGGGGAAAACCCCGCTAGTCGACGGTAGGTCGGCGCCGGATCTCGCCATCCAGTGGGGGAAGATCATTGCCACCTCCCGAGGAAAAAAATGCAGTACACTCACTGGACTAATGATCTCAGTAGTTGACGCGCCAGTAATCACTAACAATTAATTAATTAAATAAAATTGAAAAACAAAGTTACGTACTGATGACATTCTATGTTTTTCTTATCAGACCCCATTATTGTAATACTTTTGTTTCTAAAGCAAAAAATGTATGTTTATGTGTATGTACTTATCCTACACCGAGATAACATTTTCAGGTACTCACATATTTGCAATAATTGTATTTGGATTATTCATACACGTGTTCGACCTTCTCGAACCTGCATATGCCATGTGAACACCTGCTTTTGCCACTCTGCATGCTCTCCGAGGCAATTGACACTTCGCCCACAGACACTGATAGCGGTGGCGCGGCGTACGAGTGGCGAGCGCTCCGGTACGCGGCAGATCGTGAGACGTCTGAATACTAATTGTCGCCAAATCACAACTTGCAATGCTTCATAGCTCATAAATATTGTATTGATGGGTTTCGAAACGTACTGGACTTGCTGGTAAATTTTCATGTCACTCCTACGCCGGTATAGTATCCAGCGTGATAAAATTTGAGAATCAGTACCATTTGCGGGTGGTGAACTGCGCATTGGGAAGGGCGGCGTGATTTCCATCAAGCGCAAACGGTTTGTCTCCTCAGAATAGTTCTTGAACGAGGATAATATCGCATATAGTAAAGGATCGATTTCCAAGCAACGCGATTTTAATCCTTCTCTAAAGGATTTTAATCCTTTTAGGTTTATAACAGAAGATACAATGGTGGTTATAAAAATAAATATTTTTTTTAAATACAGAAAACAAACAAAAATTTAACACACGGATGAAAATATGAATGTTATTATGTTAGTTAATAGGCGCGTTAATCTGCCATACGATATACTGGTACAAGAAACACGCTGCCCCCACGCACCTTCCAGTATCCCTTCTATTTCTTCATCCATTGCCATCAGCTACGAACGGCGCGGCGGCGCGAGAGTCCTCTCAGTGAAAGATTATTACGTTCTGCAACTTCTTCCGAGAATGATTTTGCTGGGGAGGGCACCGACCCTAAGGGGCAGCTGCCACTGAACAGTGCAGAAGTAAGTGCTGCTCGCGTACTTTTACTGGATTCTCTGAGCACGAAGGAAAGCGCGGCTTACGTCACATCCTACGCAAGCCAACGGTCCGGCAGAACTCAGGTTTTCAGTCCTGAAAAATTAGCATGGCGTTTCGAGTGAAACCGATATAATGAAGAAAGGACAAGCTGAACTGTGTTTGAAAACGAGTATCAAGAACAAGTGGGCGACAAGCACTACGTCTTCTGTCTATATGTCCTCGACATTGTATATACGTACGAAGGAGGTGACCAAAGACAATGGTAGAATTTGTTCAGGCTTCTTCCAATTATTTTTCTCAAACCCAGTCTTTCAATCCCTGAAGAACCAAAATCATTCGATCAGTATATTCATATTCAATAAAATTTCAATATTTTTTGTTACATTGAATTCTCAAAAGTTTCGCAACCACGGTAGGGTCGCAGTAAACGAAGTATTTTACATATTATAAAAAGATACTGGTCTTAATTTGAAAGCATAATTGCTTTTCAAATATATTGTGACATACCGATATGTCACATGAAAATAAACTAACATTTATTTGTGGACTATATGGTGGAACATGCATTAGGAAATATCACGAGAGCAAGGGCTTAGCAACGACCGTGAATAAACAATGTAGTTTTTGTTTTTTGTAAATGCATTAAGGTGGCTGGATGCCGAAAGTAGAAAATTTGGGATTGGGCGAAGAAGTTTAGACGATCGAAAGGTCAGCTACACCAAAATATAACGAACGTATCGATTGGCTGGGTGAGAGAAGGACGGTCAAATGTTATGAAAACAGAGGAAGGTAGTTAATACGAAGTCTTCGAGGGTGAATTATGCAGGAAGATTTCATTCTGACCGGCATCGCGTTTCTGAACTGACCGTAGGTTCGTGAGAGGGAAGGAGTATAATACAGATAGTCAGAATCGGGTTGTCAGATCGTGAAATTTTAAGGACAGTAAATGATATTGCAGATATTGCATGTGGAAGTAATATTGACGCATAAATTGGGACTTTGTCGGGAGTGGTAATCGAGTAATAGATTTCGGGACTATGTCATAGGACGTAATCGGGACTGATAATTTTGATAGTTTGAGACCAGCTTGGATAGGGGCAGAAGAGGATTTCTTGGGACTTTGGACTACGGCAAGCTCGCAAGATATTTCGACTGAGAAGTCTACGAGGGACATCAACGAAGAATAGATAAGTTAACCGCGGTATAAAACTGTAAATTCAAAGATATCTTGATCCAAGGCACAACATAAAATCATTTTGTTAAATTCCCTAAATTGTTTGCTAAATAGGTAACAATAAACTTTGTTAAATTTTGTTCTTCAGAAAAGAAAGTGATCTTTCATTTAGTCAATCCAAACAGTAATGAACTAGGAATAGAATCATTCTATTTCAGATTCCCAGCTGCGCTGTATAGTCTGCGGATCCTATAATCCATTATAAAGGTAATAAGGATTATAATATATCGTGACCCATTGACCCAGCAAGCCGGATGCTAAGATCTTTGCCAGATATTAATGTAGAGAAATTTTGTATATCTCAATATTTATATTTCAATGAAATTAATTCGGAATAGTTTAGCGATTATTGGTATTATCTACAAATAAAGATAATGTGCGTATGTGTGTCGCACATACACGCAAAAACTATTCGACCGATTTCGACGAAATTTTCAGACTTTGTTCTTATTACTAATGAGAGTGTTTAGAGTATTTAAAGAGGTGTTTGAATTAAATCGGACATGGGGGACGTTTTATTCTTGATTTATTGGTTGATGGCTCAAGCGCCCCTGAACTCTACGCAACCCGCCCACACTCGAGGATTAAGCACATCTTCTCTGCAAAGAAGTATTCTGCCCCACCGGTTGTGAAATATCGGCCGGACTTATTTCTTGGATCTCATACAAATATATCAAATTTCTGCAAGATAGTGTCATAGCGAATGCATGCCCGAATTTGAGTAACAACAGGATACTTGACAATAGGTTTTAACAATACGATACTTGACAACCGTGTCCACACCGGGACACAGAACAAACCCCTACTAGCTAGAAAGTCTTTATAATCAGACTAATATGAGCCCACGTAGCGGAAAACGTGATTAACAATCACGTGACTGGAAGTGTATGATGTGTAATACACTACAATAGTGAAGCATTGCCGGGTCCACTGGTTGTAAATAAACATCACTCGTCAGTTGACAATATTTTTAATAAATCATTTGAAACTGATAACACCAGATGATACTTAATCACTACACCTAGTCTACTCAACATTTTCCTGCTCGTCATCTTACGAGAAAGAGATTACGTCCATTTATTTCACTCTTTAGGTGCCTAATTGTCCCTTTCATTACCGAAAACTGAAATCCGCCTCTAAAGTTGGGGTAAGTGGCGGACCAACGTGACGCAGTTTAAGGGCGCGCTCCTCTCGGCAATTAAGAGCTGCGAAGAGGCGCCGTGAAAGCGCCGGGCAGCGATAACGTGGGAGGCCCCGCGCATTCAACGCGGGGCGAGCCAGCGCCCCCGCGCCGGAGGGATTCTCGCTCGGGAGCTCATTAGCGCTGCTCACCGCGGGGGTGTGGCTTCGGAGCCTGCACAAACGGGCGATGCGTGATGTGATTTGCTACTGGAGGCTGGAGTTTCCTCAAAACATTAGCAGCAGGCATATGGAATACCAAAATATCACCTAACTCTACGAACATTTCCTCGTCGCAAGGTCTAATACAATTCTCCTGAACAGTAACTGACAATGTCACTGAATATATCTAAAATTTAAATCCTTATTTTTTAAATTATTTGAAAAATACACGAAAACAAATTACTTTTAATAATTTTAATAAACAATTATCTCAATTTAAAAAAATATCATTCTCTAGGGAGAAAACATTTTGTAATAACATTGTATTTATTGAAAGCCAGAAGCTTGTTTTATTATTCTTATTCATATTATTATTCTTATTCATATTATTATTATTATTATTATTATTATTATTATTATTATTATTATTTATTACTGTCAATTATTACTTTTACGACCTCTAATTTTGTGGAATGTGGTACATAATGATATTGTATTCAGTCCTCGGCATATGTCTCCAACTTCACAGTCATCAGTCCTCGGCATTTGTTTCTAATTTAGCTAATAGGAATGCAAATCGCCGGAACAAAACACTTAAAGAAACGCAAAATAATCAGTCTGAGCGTCCCCGCTTACCCCACAGGCCCTGTGCCCTAGCGAGTGTGTGTGAAGCGAGGAAGGGGGGGTCAGAGAGGACGTTGCACTGGGGCGGGCGCGCACTGAGCAGTACAAACGCTTGCAACGCCAAAGTGTATGTCCCCGTGCGTTGTCGTGGGTCTCAGGAGTTCTCCGCTTAAACTTTCATTTTATTAATTTTTTCTCACCATTTTCATAAATTAAGGATTTGACGTGATTAATAATATTACACACGTGTATTCACTAAAACAAAAAAGGCTTATTCAATTTCTGGCTCTGTATATAAAAAAACATCGACTTTATCGCATCGATAAAGTTTTTTGTATTTAATGACAAAACATACAACACTGTCACGTTAATTAAACGCCGATATATCTTCATACCATAACATATCCATGATAAACTACATTATCGCTTGATTACAAAGGCGTCCTGTACCAAGCATTATTACAAAGGCGTAGTCTGACAGACTACTTTGGGTAAAAATAAAGAAAAACTCATTGAACTACAATGAAACACTAAATTTAATGGATTAAACAGATATAATGTGGAGTTAAAAATTCATTTGAAAGGTTTTTATAGATACACCTAAATAATTTCACTATCACAGCAGACATTTGCTTCGTGCTATCCACATGTGGCTTTTGAGAAGCGTTCACACATGTACCCCGGCATGCGACCTCTGATATGATCGCAGTAGTCCTATTATGATTATTAAATGAAAAAAAACAACACAAATGTTATGAGACAAGGAGATTGTAATCATTATTCACAATATTAGCCAATATAGCGCCAAAAATATCACTGACATAAATACAAAGGCGTAGACCATTGAACAACGCGTGTTGACGTACACCGCAAATAGGCACACGCATAATATTACGTGTATGTTTCACTTGTTAGTCACACAATGAAGGTACACAGAGTTTCAGAAACGGGGCGTGAGGGGAAGGGGTGGGGGAAGCTTTCGGCACTAGTTGCGTCGCCCGACAGACGACGCCTTTGGAATCTAGGGTTATCAAGACTTAAAATTTAAATTTCCAAAATCCTGGATATTTTGTTTTCGAACAAATGGTTCCAATTTTTTGACGACTGCCAAAGACACTAACGCCACATTCTAACAAACTCTTGAGAAAATTGTACCACATTTTGATTTTAAAAAGCCTATCATGAACAATATCAATTTACTGAATTTGAGCTTCATCAGAAAATTGAATCCTCTAAAGAAGCCGGGGCCACCCCCCCCTCTTGCCAATAGCGCGGGGGCACCACGCCCGGAATCATGAGGAGGAGGAAACGCGGAGGCGGTGGTAATTAGAGGCCGCGGCCGCCCCGGGGGCATCTTCTAATTGGAGCAACTCCGCCCTCGCGAGTTGCCTGCCACTGCAAGCCACGCGCCCCGCGCAGTGCTACCAAACGCAGGATGATGAAGGATTGGTTGGTTAGTGTTTCCGGGCGAGACAACTGCTAAGGCCATCAGTCCCGTAGTGAAGTCTATGTTTTAGCGCGGGAGGAGGGGGTGATCTTCCTTCACTGGAGACATCCGGCTCCGACTTATCCATCCACTTACGGGCTCTCCTGCAACCAGGTATCTCCCAACAGGAAGTGGAAGTGCAAGTGGGTGTGCATAAGGCAGAGCATATAATAAGGAAAAGAAAGGAAAGATCGCAATGGAAGAGGAACGAATGGAAAGGTATTTTACATAAGGAAAGGAATGTTTTCAGCCATGCAAATATGTGGTTCATTATTATTATTATTATTATTATTATTATTATTATTATTATTATTAAATTATGGATTAATGGAATTTTCATTAAGAACAATACTATTTATATCGACTTAACATACATATCTAATTTTAACTATCATACTCATATTTACATTAAATTGTTTTTACATAATTAAGGAAATATTATGTCAAAAAACAATTAATGAAAGTTGTGTACCTTAGGCATATTTGAGGCAGCCTTTCCGACGACTGGGTGGTTCCTTTTTGCCCAGCGTGGAAGCGCGTTCCGGACACTGCTCCCGTCTGCCGCCGCCGCCGCCAATCGCAATTACGGTAAAAGCGAGCTAACAGCGCGCATAGGTTACCGCCCGTGCGGATGTCCATTAGCGGCGCCCTGGTGGGTGGCAACAGAGGGCGGCGGGGCGACGGTGGTTGGCCGTAGTGGCTTTGGCTGCACGGTGACGAAGACGGTGGCGGCGGTGGCAGAAGGCGGAGGGCGGTAGAAGGCTGCGATGGGCGAACGGAGGATGCATAGCTCTCCGAAACGTCTGTCCACCTCCGACACTTAAGTTTCATTTTTCCCTAATTCTTTTATCTACCACTCCATTCGCTTTTCAACTCGCATTTCAACTATCTTTTCACATTTTTTTTCGGTGGTTGCAGTATTCCACTATAAGAATTAGAAAAACATCCTTCCATCTACATCGGGTGTTTTTCCTCCTCCTTATTGTTGAGCATAAGTTTTTCTTCAGTTGCTCGATTCCTTCTATAGCTACTTTTTCATAATCAGTTTAACATATCACCACAAATTTCTTAAAGAACTCACTAATCGATTATCTTCTTTCTCTGCTTTTGTGATTAACCTTTCTAAATAAATCGTCATGACTTATTATAATATTACTATAATACTTTATTCGGCAACACGATTAATATTTGAAGTAATTACATTTTTTTCGAAGAAAGTATGCCAAAATAGTTTCGAAAGACAAATACAGTCGGTAAACTAGTACTCGTCCGTATAAGAACTAGTTCTGAACGTACAGTACTTACAAGTGTTGAAAGCAATCACACATCCTCAATGTTGCAGGAAACATCGTGGGAATATTACTGTTAAGAAAGTTGTTCGATTGGTTGCAGTGCAAATCGCTACCACTCTTTCACAACACTGGAAGGAGGTGAATTAATATCTCTCACAAACAGAAAGAGAGAGGGAGAGAGACAGAGAGAGAAAGTGAGTGAGTGTCAGAGAGAGAGAGAGAGAGAATATGAATGACACATTCACATCAACAGAACACATGTGTGACACGAACAAATTTCCCGTTCTCCAGAAAACGTGCTTCACAGTTGAATTAGCAGTTTCACTGATATGGATTGAAAATCAATAAAACCTCCTTAGAAACTAATCTTCACATTCTTATTCAAAAAGACACTATAATATTGAAACGAAAACACTTAAGTTATTTTGAAATCACTTTCAGTGCAAAATATGAAATAAATTAGCAATCAAATATGTCTCCACATTTGGAACACATGCTCCCGATGAAAAAGAAACATACACTTCAATTTCGACGAATGCCAACTATACAGGAGGTGCCGCCACGCAATGTTGAAAAGAATAAACTATCCATGTTGTAAATTCAAATTCACCGACAGACTTATTAAAATGTTAATGCATAATTTTCTCACATAAATCATGCTTTCCAAACTGTTCAATGATTTTAATGAAATGAATATATTACTACAGGGTATTACTTCGAAAAGCGAAAGGAAATGAGAGAATGTCTGAAAGGAAAGCTCACAGGAGAAAGGAGAGGAAAAAGGAAAAGGAAGGAAAACGACGTGAAAAAGAGTGAGTTGAGAAATGAAGAAGGAATGACGAAAGAGGGAAGGAAATAGGGATAGATTAGAAATCAAAGGAGTGAGAAACGAGACGGAGTCATGGAATGATGCAGAGGAAAAGAGAAAGAAGAGAGGGGGTGAGATGACGGGAAGAGTGAGAAAAAGCGGGCAGAAAGAGGCTGGGCTGGAGTGGGCGTCGCACAGCCGCTTCCGCGCGTCGCCCGCGGCGGCCGGCGCGCGGCGCCACGCTCGTGTCTCCCAAGAGAAACGCGTCACGTCGCAGCGCGCGATTCGCTTTCTCCACCCACGCCACCCACGCCCACGCCCACGCCCACGCCCTGGCCTCGCCGGCGGCGGCGCCTCCGCCCTCGACTGCGCTCTCGCCGCCCCCTCGCCCTCGCCCTTACCCTCGTCATCGCCCTCGCCCGCGCCCTTCGTCGACTTTTTCGTGGATTTCTGTGGTAGTTCCTTAATAACGAAGTTTATTTGATCTGATTGATTACTGGTTCCTGGCGCGTCCACTGCTAAGGCCATTGGTCCTGTAAGTGTACTGCATGTTTTTCCACAGCAGGAGGAGGAGGAGGAGGAGGCGGTGATCTGCTCGCTCTGGATGGTGAAATCCGAAGTAGACCTGATAGATAGCAGGGTTTTCCCAACCTGGTATCTCCCACGATCAGGGCACCGCTCCAACTGGGAAAAGCTCTAAGCTCCCGAACGGTCTCTGGGCATGCGTGGAAATGTAGTGAATGTACGTATGCGTGTTCGTAAGGGATGAGGATAGAACAAGGAAGAGGAAGGGAAGATCGCGCACGGCCCGTTTGTTAAGGTACTGCTCCGACATTCGCCTGGTGTTGATCGGAGAAACCACGGAAGACTGCCGATCAGAGCAGCTGGCTGTCAGAATACTCCTCCAGACAGCAACTGATTTCGACCTATAGCTATCTAGCTAAAATAAAGTGTTATGTCCATCTAGTTAAAATAAAGTTTATAATATTGTTGTTTAGTGTAGAGTAGCAATGTTCAATGACTTCCACTCATTCAGAAGACTGTTATCGGAAGTATGTGGTTTTGCGTCACACAGTAAATAATCGTCAATTTTTCCCTCTTAACTACTTCCGTCTAGTTCCGTCAAGTTGTTCTGACACTTTACTAATTGCAAAAATGGTGTGTGATGCTGTTGTTTCCTCTGGCAAATGTACCTCATATCACGTGTGTTGACCACCTGCGTGATTATGTACCTCCAATTCTATGTTGTTCTATGTTTTGTTTGTTATTGCCGTTGAAAAGTATTGTACTTTTATTATTTCCTTCCGTATTTTTACAGTAATTGAATGAGAAATAGTAGGCTTGAATAGTTAATTAACACTTACTGTTTTTTGATATTGACCATTTTAGCCCTAATAAAGAAAAATTTCAAATATATTTTCAGAAACGTTGGCAAAGAACTACGTTGGTTTGATTGACCAAAGCACATGAACTAGTCTTCATTATATTATCACACGTACTAATGATTATATTAGTATTACACGTATCATTACAAATACTCGTAGTATGTACTCGTGCTAATAGTATTTTTATTACATGGACTAATACTCATCACATCGTTTATACTGTGATACTTGAAATACAAAGGTATTTTATCAGTAAATACTACTGTAACCGAGAAATCAGTGTCAATCGATTTACGCCGAAAATATTCAACTTAATACAACGTCCCACAGTGATAAAATTGAGTCCGTAAATTTTGTTTTTTCTCTTCAGAGTATATTTCATTGTTGAAAAATCGCATACACAGTGTAACCCAAGGCAACATTTCGAGTTATATGACAATGAAGCAACATTAAATCATGTGAATGAGGGAATATTAAATGAAAAATCCTGATGCAGGCGAACAAATGAAGGTTTAACTTTTTGTTAATTATAATGACATTACCTTACAATACTTGTCATACGAAACATGTGTATTGCTTATTGAAATAATTCCCGGTAAAACAGCGTGAGAAACGCAAGTTGTACATAAATTTCTATGCGACTAACTAAAGTTCCATGTAAACGAAATGGCTACGAAATGCTGTTTACCTTTGGGTAAAATGATGTTTCATACGCGCATTTGAGGCACAGAAAACACGCTAAAGGGTTTGTTCACACTTGTTCGTTTCCACTTCACCCACTTTTATCTCTCTCTTGAACCCGCCCCCGAACACAAAGCTCGTTCCAATCTGCCCGCGCTACGGCGTCGCTTCACCTCCTGCCTGCACCGCTCCGCTTCGAATTTCCAGCCCGCGACGCAGCGAGGGCGGAGGGCGCTGCGATCGCGCCTCCCGTGTTACGAAACGAGCTCCCGAGCGTCTATTTGTTTCGGGACGAGAAGCAGCGCCGCACCCGGCGCGCCCTCGCTATTCACCCGGAGCGCAACGCCGTCCCCGCCACACGCCGCCCCGCCCCCGCCCCCGCCCCGCCCCGCAATGAATGGATATGAACGCACCAGCGTTGAATACAGCTTCGGTGCTCCGATACGGTCTCCTCGCCACCGTTTGCTTGCTCCGATCAAATTCGCTTGGATTGTGTTTTGAGAGGTGAGCTACATAAGCGAAACGCTATGCAACCCGCATTTCACTCTTCGAACCGATCGCGCTCTCGTACTGTAAAGTGAATCTTCTGCTATACGCTTTGGAGTAATGAGTTGTGCAGTAGGACGGGCTTTGAATGGTTGAGCACATACTTGGATTTTAAAAGTTAAGTTGTATTATATATCGCAGACTGGTCGTCACCTGGCCAGCAATGTGCAAAAAACAATTTATTTTGCAGAAGTTTTTTTTTTTTTTTTTTTTTTTTTTTTTTTTTTGTAAATTACCTAAGAGATGTGAGTGTTCGCCCCAAAGAAAGTCAGTCTTTTCAAGTTTTTTTTTTTTTTTTACACCAGGGTAATTTCGAACTGCATAAGCGCTCTTCAAATACGATTTAGCACACAAAGGATCTATTCAAGTTCTTTAATATCATTCACATCATTCATCACATCATCTTTTTGCTCCCATCCACTCTTCCCCGATAACAAGTCCTCGAACTGCACCTAAATAATTACAGTTGCCACTACAAAGTATATAAACTAAAGAAAGTTTAACACAGTCGATAGGCGTTCATTCCGTCACTTGACAAAACGATTTCTTCAAAACATTCCCAACAAATACGTATTTCACTATTCATGCCAGTCTCGAATTCACAGACATATTATGTGATAAAAGAATACATGATAACGACGGTGATTCTTAAAAGGGTTTACTTTCGGGGCTGCTAAAGGAGTAATTTAAACAGGATAGCCACTCTTTACAGGACCAAATTTCCTCCACTTTTCCTGTTTCCTTTTTGATTTTTCTGTATTTTATTTTTCACGGATAACATTTGTAGAGATTTTCACACTAGTGTTTAATATTAATGAAAGCTTGATATTAATTTGTCAGCTCTCTGATTTCAGTGTGATAAAGTACAAATTAAAAAACATCACTCAACAAATAAAAATGGAGTCAGTACTTTTTGCCTAGCTAATTTTTTAAGGAAATAATATCTAGTTATATAATAGTCTCACAATTTTCCTTCAATTCTAACGATTCTTCCACAAATTACTTGATTTCCCCTGACTTTTCCAGAGCATTGAAATTCCCTGATATTTTTTTTCGGGTTTCCATGTTTTCCAGAAAGTGGCCACTCTGTTTAAAGGGAGCACCACTGCATAACATTTCCCACTGCAGCAGCAACCTAAACAGTCATCTTCCATAAAACAGACCGCTTTCTGCCTGACTTATCGACCGCGAAAGTTCAGTACCAGTAGTCTACCTCCATAACCCTTCCGGCTTTCCACACTTGTGCGAGCGCTCCTTCCCTTTTCACTCCCGAGAATTCTCCCTCCGCAGAAGCGTCAACGCGCCTTCGCAGTGCTTGGCTCGCCTCTTTACGGGCCACAACGTCCGCCACCGGGCGGCCAGGGCACACACGAGGCGCCCCGGCGCCGCCAGCGCTGCTTGCCGCTGCTTTACGACGGACGCCCTCCGAAGCGGCTCCCTCGCGGCGGCGAAGCCTTTAAAGGAAACGCGCCATTCAGGCAGAAATAATAGCACGCCAACGTTATATTCTAGGGGGCAAATCTAATTTTCCTTGTTTTCTTTTGCTTTCGCTCTAAAGTTCTTGAGGGGATATTTTGGAAGCTGTAGAAATCAGTGAATTGAATGAGAAACCTCGTAAAGAAAAATGCACTTATTTACTCTTAAATGGCGCGGTTCGAATATTTCTTACATGAATATAGGTTGACGTTTATATAACCCTATTTATCAGCGATTGCTTTGAATCAAAATGTAGTACGAAGAGCGTGGTATTGAGCTCCCAATGACATTTCAAATCCTGCTCCCGGGAACATCTGACCTCCAACACGACCGCCTCGAGCGAATTTATAATTTTTTAAAAATTAAAATTATAACAAGTTATATTTTCTCCGATTTCGTTTAACTGAAATGAACGTCGATTATTTTATGATTAAGTTATTTTGAAAACTTTGTCGTTATTGAAAGTCAGCTCGTGTCATGTGAAACATGTTGTAAATTGACTGAAGTGACTCCCTACTTTTCTTGTTTGTATTCAAAATAGTGCAATGTAGTACAATTTACATATTCACAGAGTAAGCTTATAGGACTAATAAGACAAATTATGAAGAATATGAAATGGATGGCACTGAAATTTACACTGAAGGAAAAGTTTGATAATTTATTACTGATAGACAACAGGAGTTGATTGAAGTTTAAATCAAATCAATTAAATCAAAAATCAATACTACTTAGCAATGGTCACTCAGTTCATGAGAACAATAGTCAACAACATCTATCGAATTATTTTGTTATATATATATATATATATATATATATATATATATATATATATATATATATCCCGGTGTTTGCACTGAAACCCATTCCTTTATTTCTCCTCTCATTTATTCCGACGTCCCCTCTTGAAATCTTCCCCTAAACGAAGTTATTAAAGAAACCAAATTGAAACGTAAATCTGCTTTATCACTCGCGGCATCTCCGCAATCTCCCCCTCGTGCTCCCTTCCAGGGAAAGGTCCTTCGCCATCCGCGTTCGGTCCTTCGTTCCGAGCCCTTCGGCGCGCGTTCTCCTCGCGAAGTCCTCCGAAGGGCCGTTGCATCCACGCTGCGTGGGCTGCGCTAAAGACACCACTGCCCGTCCCGAAGCAATACATTCTGGTTTCCTGCGCTGCGGGTCTGCTGCGTTGATCTCCTTCTACTAGCAGGGTCGTCTGAGGGATAATTTCAGAAAGTAAATTTCATTAAGGAAGTTCATAATACGAGGTGTCTTCAGTTGCTTTCGCTTCACGTAAATTTGGAAGGTTGCAGGTTTCACAGCCTCCCTGGGTACTGATGTTTTTTCATCACATTTTGTGCGCGTGCGTGCTTATGTATGTCTGCGTGCTGAGTAACTCGTGTTGTACTTGCCTAGTTGGCTTCTACTGCATATTCTAAGCAAAACCTATTGGGAAATGTATGCTTCTCAGGCGTCACAGGAAATATTTTATATTCTATAAACAAGAAAAGTATCAATATCATTACTTACATTTTAAAACGTGACAAATACACCATTCGCGAAAACTATAGAAAAGCAACTAGTTATTTTTTTATTGCCGTCACGTTACACTCAAACGACAGTCCTAAGTCGGACGAGTGGTTCTATTATAGCGTAAGCCATAACTCGTTCTGATTCGTATCATTACTGTGAATCTTTTTCAATCTCTTCAGCTTTATTTGACAACAAAGGTTGAGGCTAAATATTTAACAGTAACCGCGTATTGAGTGTTCCAATATGCATTTCTCAAATATTCTGAAAATGCAGGAAAGTTTTTAGTAAATGATGCTTTTTTTAGTAGATGAGATTTAGTAGATGATGAAAATGCAGATGTTTTTAGTAAATTACCAATACCAACTGTTATTATTAAAATAAATTAAATTTGATAAATCGGAAAGATACCTTGATATGTGCTTAAAATCGATTGAAATGAATATCTGAACATCCCCACCTACGCGAAACCCACGAATTGGGCCTCTCCCCAATTCGCTAGCCCCAGGAAGCATCTTTAGATCTGCGCCGCGCAGCCTTCGACCGTAGGGCAACTGCGCCAGACAGCACGCGAGGGCCCCTCCAGACCGGGGGTGGACCCCCCACTGCCGCCACCACAGTCCCCGCGCCCCTCTCCATCGACGACATTACCACCCATCCCCTTCACCTGCTTCGACTGATTGACTTGTGATTCTGGGCGCATCAACTACTTAGGTCATTAGTTCCGTAAGTGTAGTGCACGTTTCAGTGCGCGAGGTGGCAGTGATTTGCTGGATGGCTAGATCCGCGGCCGACCTACACATCGGCTAGCGGGGGTTTTCTCCAACCAGTGGAGCACCGCCCCAGCCAGGATAATTCCTAAGCCTCCGTCAGTGTTTATGTGTGTGTAAGTAAGGGTTGAGGAAAGGGCAAGGAAGGGGAAGGAAAGATCGCGCGCGTTCCATGGCCTGTCTTTAGGGTATTGCTCCAGTGTTCTCCAGGTGATTGGAGAAATCACAGAAAAGTACAGATCAGAGCGATCGCTAGGATTCTCCTCCAGACAGCGACTGAATTCGACCAAACTATCTAGCTAGTGTCGATAATCCCGCCACCGTCGGGACTCGAACCCTAGGACCTCCCAGTCAGAGGCACCACAGTGTCATCAATTGATGCCCTGAGCCACATATGTAAGTCTGCATCTACTTCGTAACCTCGGTCACTCATCCCCCCGCCGCGCCGTCATCACCGCCACCCCCCACCACCCTCCGCCGGCGCCGCTACTCCTGCACCCCTCACCACCTGAGTCACTATCTCCGCCTCCGCCTTCAACATCGCCATCCCCATCGCCATCGCCGCCGCCGCCGCCGAATCCATTCCCTGGGCGCCTCGCAAAGGGCGCTCGTAAAGGCAACCGCAGGCGCCCGCGTCTCTCCCTCCACGCCCCTCCCTCGTGGCGGCGCGCTCTGTAGAGGTCTGGCGACCACACGTGGAATATTCCATCGATGTGCGATAGGGTTCTCATCGGCTCCAGCGCGCTTTGGGGCACTCGTGGGAAAATGCGGTCAAGGAACAGGGAGATAAAACTTACAAAGGTGAAGAGGTATATTTGGTGAGGAACTTTATTCTGAAATGGATTTCATGAATATTAATCCACGGTCTTTATTGTCGTGTTTAGGTGCATTAATGTTTAATTCTATGTACACGATATACCATTAAAAATATTTCGTAATGATCAATGGTTTTATATCGCAATACCACAAGAGCTTATTTACAAAAATTTTATAGCACTGATGTAACATATTTTCTAAATCGTAATGTTGTTTATAAATTATTTTGTTTATTTTCAGGATGGTGAATATCATGTAATATAATAAATCTACAAAAGAATGTAATTCCTACAATACATGGTTGTATATTACATGATACTTAAAAGAAATTCGCAGTTGATTTGGTGTAGTGTATTGTTTCTGAATAAACCTTGCACGCGTTTCAAAATTTTGGCCTTTCCGTGTTACGCGGACGTCAAAAATTGGTTGTTTCTCTAAAATATGCTTACACGTTCCTCAGCTTTTTTGTGTGGTTTTCGTTTGCTTTTTAATGTCAAATAGTTTTAATCCTCCTTTTCATTTTTCTGAGCGAGTAGTCTTCAATTTTAGTTTTCCCTCGAAACCGAAATTTACTAACTGGCTCTGCTCATCTCTGTGGCGAGGCTGCTACCTAGCTACGGACAGAATCAACTATGCAAACGAACAACCCTCGGAATAACCTGAGAGAGGCACGAATGCAGGGGAATCGCCCGACTGCATCCCGCAGTCAATTTTCACCCTGCTTCCCAGCTCATCCCCTTTCACTTTTCTTACCGTTTCGAAGGCATAGCCCATCCGCATCACTTTTCGTTCATCGCAAGTTTCGGAAGGAGTAAAAATGTTTATTATGTTTCTATTCTTAAGACGATGATCGCGTAAGGAGGATTCAAGTTTTGCTTCCACAAATTTTTAAGTTGATTTTCAATGTTCGCAATTCTCTAAAAGAGCGTGCAAGTATTTCTTGCGAACAGACAAAAGTGGATCAATAATCGACCAACATACTATTACTAAATAGACCACGATAAACACAAAAATCAATCCTCACTAAGGAGGAAAAGGGAACAGGATACAGTTGAGTTATATATTTTTGGAGAGGTAGGGAAACGGCTTAGGAAACGTTGCCTGCATAATGCAGTCGATATAAGCCCCGAATGCAGCCCCTAGTTTCTGGAAAGCCCCTCTTCAGTGCACGTGTGCTTCTTGGATGAACATTTCCCAGAAGTGCGAAGAAGCAATTCGAAGAAGAAAATCAGCTCTTAGACTGCGCAACTCCATTTTCTTCTTATCGCATCGCGCTCTTTTCTACGCAGATGCTCACAATCGCCATAGAGAAAAAATTACAAATCAGAATATTGACATCAAGAAAGAAGCTTTTGTAAAGGAAGTTAAATTAAACAAAACTAGTGGGAATACGCGTTATATCGAAACTCGTCCTCGTTTAGTGTCTAATTATTACTCAATTTTTGAAAGTGCATGACATCATTTAAAGATATAAAATTGAAGGATAAATTGCATTGAGAAGAAAATCTGGCTTTAATATTAGAAGAGTAATGCAATGGAAGATATTAAATTTAATCATTCCAATTTAAAAAGTTGACAGGCATTTTTTAAAATTGAAACTATACTATTTAAAAAATGCACTTTCTCCTATTAAAAAATGAAGAAAAAATTGCAGCAATTCTTCATAAAATTTTGAAAATATTACATGGGCTTCATGTAAAGTACCGCAAAAAACTAAATATCTTAATAATCTCCGAAAAGGCACGATTACGGCAGGTCTTACTCCTAAAATATTTACCAAGTTCCAGCTCAATAGCTCCAACAGGAAAAATATGTGTGACACATACTTCCATGCATCCATCCGTACACAAACACATACAGAGAACATACCAATTTTCGGGTACAAAATTGCGTGTATTTTCTCCTGGCATGCAGTAATATTAACTACATTTGGAACGGCACTGACATTCCTTAATCCTGTCTTGTGTGCAAAGTTATGGGCCAACAGAACCTTAAACAGGGATTTTACAAACGAAAATTCGAGATCGTATTGTTGAGGTAATTTCATCACTTTTCCCAAAAGTATCGGAAAAGTAAAAATATTACGTATGGTTAAGTAATGAATTCGAAGGATTTTTTAAAAGTAATTCTTAATTTCAGTAATTTTAACAAATTGTTGCACGACGTTATACACTTCATATTGCGCCTCTAGTTTTTTTATTTTTTTTTAAATAATCGAGTTTAGTTTCAACAAGAAGATATTTTAAAAATGTTTCATTATTCTTGAAATATTGCAGAAACTTAAAAGAAGGAAAAAAAGCAGAAAAAAGAAGTTAAAAAATTGTCTTCTTTGGTTTCTAAAATATATATATTTCGCATTTTAATTCGTCTTCTACTAAAAAGACGCTCCTCTCATTTGTTGTGGCAGCTTCTGGAATTCACTGAACACGTGTTGGCAAAGCAAGTGCCTCCGGTGCCACTAGCATGCATTTCAAGGGCACGGGAAGCGGTGCTCCGACGAATGCGCTTCTTAGACTGTGGTTTTTACAGAGCTGTGTTTGAAGTAAAACAGCAGTTATGGTGTCATCCAATCGAAAGGCTGAACGCGACCACAGTGACGTCAATGTAGTAACGTATAAGGACGGTCCCGATTGGACGGCACCGTAAAGGCTGATCAAATGTCAAACGCAGCAATGTAAAAATCGCAGTATACAAATCCACGCCCCGGTTCTCCAGCAATCAGTAAATGTAAGCATTGCCCCAACATCGAAGGGCACCGCGTTCCGATAGAAGACCGTTGCTTCGCTTCAGGGGCAGGACCAAACCAATTTCCACAGCAGCGAGGCAGCCGCGCTGCGAGAGCAAACGATCGTGCACAGTGCCCGAACAGCTGCTCCAGGAAGGCAACATCTCACGAAGCAAGAGGCAGAATGTACACGCGCCTAAGTTGCCTCGAAATTATTGGAACTCCACAGAAGTGTTGTGTGGAAATATTTCTCACTAAAGCATGATTTTTTAAGCACGTGTTATAGCGTACGATGTTTTGGAAGCGAAGATATACTATATAGCAACAAACATGACTGATGATTAATTTTTATGAAAATCCTTTATACTCATCAGTTAAAATATTTTGAATGATCCATTATTTTAACTTCAAAATTAAGAAAATAATTTATACATTTTCCATCCATTATCCTTCCAAACGGGAACCCACAATTTTCGCAATACCTTTTGACACTTTTCTTCATATCAGGAGATCATCTTTTGCAATATAGTAATCACGCTAAGAGAAATGTTTGCGCAACAAATTGTGTGCCAACTGGTGCGTTGAGTTATCTAAAACAGACTTCCGACCGAAGAAAAATAATCCATTAATCAAGCGCAGTTGAGATATTTCACTTGTGACTAGCAAAAGTTACGTTCGTTTGTGATTAGTGACACTAAAACAACCTTTTAGAAATATAGACAAAATATTTGGACGTCAGTTTGAAACACAAGTAAACAAGATGTGTTCCCGTAGGATGCTGGAGAAATGCAGGATGCTTATGCGACTATTTCCGCCTTCTTGAGCTTTGTCTTCTGTCTCCCCCACCTGCTTTTGATCCGCTTCTTCTTGATCTTCTTCCGCCTCCTCGTTCATGCTGCACCTCTCTCTTCAACTTCATCCTATTCTTCTGCTTCCTACGTCTTTTTCTTATCAGTTCACTTCCAATTTTTCCTCCGCCTCCTTCTCGATCTTCTCCCGCCTCCTCCTCTTCCTTCTCCTTCTTATTCTTCCGCCTCCACCATGTTGCATCTCCTTCTTCACCTTCATCATCATCATCATCATCATCATCATCTTCTTCTTCTTCTTCTTCTTCTGCCTTCTACGTCTTCTCCTTATTCGTCCACCTCCTCCTACTTTTCCTCCGCTTCCTTCTTGATCTTCTTCCACCCCCGCCTCCTTCCTGGCCATCCACTATTTCCTCCTCGAGGGGTGTTCGGGGACACTGCCGGCCTCCGCTGCCGCGTTGGATTCTCGCGGCCCCTTCGCCTGGCGGCGCAGATTCCATTGGCGGTGCTGATATTCAGAGCGCGTCCGCGTGTTTACGCGAAGCGGCGGCGGCGGCGGCGGCGGCGGCGGCGGCGGCGGCGGCGGCGGCGGACGTGCCCCGGGTGGACGTGGCGCAGGTCGCCGCCAGCTTCCGGAAGCCTGGAATTCAGCGCTGTCTGGAGGAGACTTCTAGCGAACGGCTACAAGATCGGCAGTTCTCCGTGGTTTCTCCCATCAATATCAGGCGAATGCCGGAGCAATAATCTAACAAACAGGCCACCAACCGCCCGCGATCTTTCCTATTTCCCTGCCCTATTCTCACCCCTTACTTACACAAACTTACACAGACCTGCATCACACCAACACACATGTCCGGAGACCAGTCGGGAGCTCAGAGCTTGTCCCGGCTGGGGCGTTTCCCCGCTGATGGCAGAAGGTTGGTGAAAAGCCAGCAAGCCGACATGTAGGTCGGCGCTGGATCTCGTCATCCTCCGGGGGGGGGGAAGATCTCCGCCACCTCCAGCGTAAAAAAATTCTTTACACTTACGAGACAAATGACCTTACCGGTTCACCGCGCCCGGAAACACTAATCAATAAATCAATCCACGAACAGCTACACATGTTATGGATTCCAGTGTAAAACGTTTTAACGAAAAAATCTCTTTCCTTTCGCCTTTCACTGCTGGGAGCGAGCTTCACATCCCGGCTTATCAGTATGGAATATGTGTTGTTCGTAGCCGTTCTTTTTCGGGATTCTCCGCTTTCCCTTACCCGTATTCTACCATTGTTCGATCATAATTATTCATTCCATTGTTTTATCATTATTCCCTACAACTGGCGCTATCTGCTGGCACATTTCTTTTCGGCAAGTACCAAAAAAATTGACTCGAATAGAAACACTTATTTTTCCCTGCCTTATATCTTTCAAACTAGCCGATCAAATTTATACCAAGAACAAAACAAGTCCAGGTCTTGTCCGATTCTTTATGACAATAGATTGTGTTTACGATGATGTAGGCGCCATTTTCCCGTCATCGTTATTTTGCACGTTGTAGAAGCTAATGAAATTGAGTTTTTGGGTGTTTATATGTGCAGTGAATCTAAAGAAAAATAGTAATCTAACATGGAAGACACAAGGAACAGATACTCGGTGGCCTAGACGAAATAAACATTAAACATACGAGAAGAAATAAACATAAAATAAACCAGAAGAAACATTGGAGAAACTCGCCAGAGCAGAAGGGAAACAGTACATAAATTGAACTGCAAAGCCAGGGCCTAGCAAAATTGTGGGAGACGATTACTCCGTCTCACGGAATTCTCGCTGACAATGAACAGAATATTGATAGAGAAGAAAATGAAAATATTAATGGATGTGAATAATAATTATTTTCATTATTTCAACAAAGATTATTGCACTCGGTAAATCAATAATATTATTTTTAACATTTGTGTATTTCTCTTAGTAAGTCATATTTTAATGATTTTTCTCTTTTGTCAACAATAAAAATTTTTGTTCAAGAAATAAGGATTTCACAATATTAATTCCTCAAAAACTAAACCAGTCCAGAATACTTTTCTCATTTATCTTTAAATAGAGTATTAAATCATCATATTTTTACTAAAACACTATTCCCAAATACATACAGCATCTAAGTACAAAAAAAACATAAATTTGTCGCTATAGACTTCCATGGTATGAAGTTTTTTGTGCCTTCTGAAAAATCTCAAATTTGAACTAGTTTGATTCTTGTAAAAAACTTCAATTCCATATTCATTGTAACAGGTTTTATTCATTTTGTGGCATATTTTGTGGCATGGCATATTTTCTAATATGCCATGAAAGTCAGAAAGTTTAATGGGAAAGGGGTTCCAGAAACGTAGTTGCCGCCCTTTTGTTTTAGGCGGCGCACGCCTCTGCCTATCAGCAAGCACCGCGTATGCACCACTCGGCCGCAGCCAACTGACGGGCGCGCGTGGCTCCCCGCGATTCCTTTGTCTCCCAAAGCGTCAGCGCTGTCAACGCTGCGAAGGGCGTTTGAGGATTCTATTGGCGCCCACTTTGCCCAAGCCTCTGGTATCGCGCAGCTTAATCGCATTTGCCTTCGCAAACCGCCATTCAGCGTGATCTGCCGCTCGTTTAATGGAATCTCAATGCTTGGACAGGAGGAGAGGGGGGGATGACGGTCGCGGGGACGGATGACAAGGTTGGGGAGCTTTTGCTTAATCCAAATGCCTAACCAACGTCAACCACGTGACCAATTACGCGTGAAGTCTAAAAAGGGTTTTTTCGGAGAAGAGTTTGCCCACACATGATTTCTAGGCAGTCCAATGCACTTAAATATTTAGAAAAAAAATCTTAGAATCATACAATTCGAAGTTTCAATTCTTCTTTAATGTAATTTTATTGTGGCATTTCAAGGAATAATCTTTTCCCCACTGTTACCACATTTCTTTCGCATTTTAATTAAATTTGGCACCTTACCTCTAATAAACATTTGTAAGCTCTCCTTGACACAAATTTTAGTCCTATTTTACCTTTAAAATACAGGGCTTCTCAGCGTCTCTACCACGGTGCAGCACTGTCTGGACGAGGCCTATGCAGACGCGATAATGTCTACGAACTCGAACTCCGAGAAGGCGAGACGCCGTTGAGCTTGCATTGTTGAAACGCGAACAGAGCGTCCTCTGGTCGCCATATCTTTCTACACGGAGCAGATAGCATTTTCGCGTGGTTCAGAGCTGTTCATCGCCTTTCAAATATCAGTGCATTATTGATTATCTTCGTCGACCACAATATCAGTAAGCTCCTTCGACGCATACTGATACACACGCACAAAACTTGCAGGCGCAGCTGACGTAAGCTACGGGGAGATTGGTAAAAAAGTGGAAATAAAACAATATATCGTTCTTGAAATATTCAGTGTCGGCACAGATAATCAAACTTACATGTGCTGTTAACGTAATAATTACGTAATTTAACGATTATTGTTATATTTCAGGAACATCAGATCATTTCAAGACACGCCAGTCGACATTCCGAATCTGATCTTTATTGCTCCCCCAAAAACACTAACGCCTATTTTGATACTTTAACGCCCTTCTTCAGGCTACAAAGAATATAACACTAAAATTTTAGTGAACACAGAACAAAATGAAATGTTACTAACATTCTATAAAACATTACATATATCTTTTAAAAATTCGATTTGAATAAATGGCGGAAGACACTTTTATGTTTTTTAAGTATAATAAGGGTTTTTGCACAATGTTTTGTTCTAACGGAGTTTCAAACTGTGGCGGCAGACTATGTCTTAAATCCCCACAATACCACATCCTCTTCATTCGCAATTCTTAGGTTAGAGCTGCTCATTCACAGCTGGTCTGTATCTATAATTATATTAATATAAAATTATAATTTAAATAAACAATATCATATACACAGATAGTTGTTAATCTGCTTTCCATTGACCTCGTCGATCACTTTAAGAATCACTCTAACTTCGGCCCTTCAATGCCAGTGCGTATTCGCTCCAGTGGTGTTAAACCCGGCAATTTGGCGGTATCGGCTTTACCGCAGGTGGTAGTGCATTAACCATCATTAAACGCCAGAACCCTCATTTTGGAAACAATCGATATTCAATAGAGACGTGACTGGCATGTAAAGATGATATACCCACCTCGACAATGAACCGAATGGTATTGGATATAACGTTTTGGTTTTAAGTGTGTACTCCATGAGAATGCGAAGTAGTGCAAGACATTTTTGAATCTCAGCTAAAACCTGTAACATGTATCACTATAAGTATCTTCAAATTCTTCTCGTTACGGTTTGTTATTTGCACGCACCTTTCTCCAAAATTGCGCGAAGATATACGTGACTAAGTCGTCTGTACGAAGAAATAGGGGAAAAAATCATAATCTCAGTAATAGTATTCCAAGAACTGACAGACTACAGTTACTCACATCTCCGGGGTTTTAAGAGTATTTAATTAAAATAATAATGTACATTTTTAATTGCTTACAATAATAAATACAACTCAGTATAAAAATTAAATTTCCAGTGGAAGTTTTCCAATTTACTTATTATTTCCACGAAAAGCCTAAATCTCCAATAACACCAATAAACATACTGAAGGAGGGTGTAGCATACAAAACAACAAGCTGACACAAAAGTGTAGGTAAAAATAGCCGCCTCGCCGATGAGTTACTTGAGGCACGCGGCGACTATCTATCAAAGAGGCGAGACCAGCTTACTAAAAGCACTTGCGCGACTTCGCTGCTTGACAAGTTCCATTACGAAGAAAGCGCCTTCTTCACAGAGCGCGCGCGGGAGGCAGGGCGGAGCAGGGCGGTGCAGGGCAGAGCAGGCGTACACGGCCGAGGGGATCTTTGAAGGCCGCTCGCACGCTTCAGCCGTTTGATCTGCGCGTAAAAGCGGGGGCGGGCGAAGGCGGGGCGGGGAGGGGTGGGAGCGGGGTGAGAGCGGGGCGGGAGTGATGCGGGGCGGGGTACGGGCGGGGCAAGGATCAGAACCGGGGCGAGGCAGGTGTGGGACGGGGGCGTGGGCGGGGACGGGGACGGGGATGGGGCGGGGACAGGCGCGCCGGGCAGTGCTTCGCGACCGCCCTCGTTCCCCGGGGCAACGTCCGCCCGCGCTGCTGAAGGGCGCGACCCTTTCAAAGGCGACCTCCCGCCCTCGCCTTTGCCTTCACGACTACCGGAGGGCTCAAAAACGTTGTTTTCGAAACGCACTTCAAGTGGATAGCCTCTATCCTCTACACTACCGGCAACGCATAAGCGGCTCTGACAGTTCTCTCGCCACGTGCTGTGGTACTTCATGAGACCTCCTCCCAAGCAATCAGATTGCGAGGATTTGTTTACTTTCAGCAACAGTTTCTTACACAGCAACAGTTCGGCGTTGCCGCTCATCTGTCTCACACGCAGTCGCGGAGGCGATAAGGTTCGGCTTTGGCGAAAGTTATGAACACAATATCAAGCCGTGTCATAGCCTGTCACTAAGTGTCAATGTTTTGAGATATCATTTATATGTCATGTAGGTGGTGCCATTTGCATAGTAACGTGTGGCAACAGCGCATTGAACTGTCAGAGTCGCTTATACGCTGCCGGTACTGTAGGCTATAGAGCAGGGTTGTCCAACTGGCGGCCCGCGGAGCCAATTATTGTGGCCCGCGAAAGGTTTTTAGTCAAAAGTGAAAGTCCCTTGCATCTATATCGGGCGAGAAAATTGCGCGCCTAGCACATGCACCGTCTTGGCCAACATCCCCTTAATGTAAAAATTAGTTAGGTTTAGATTTAATAACATTGTTCTAGTAAATTCAGAATTCAAAATATCTCGATGTGTTTCCCTGCGTTATGCCCGGCACGGCTCGATATCACGCGTGGTTCGACCCCCCCACACACACACACACACATACACACACTCGTATCAGGGCAGTCGGCAGACATTTCAGGGCACGGAAGTCAGGTGTGGATCGCCCGAATAATGAAAATTTGGCCCCCAACTATTTTAAAGGTTGTACTTGAGGCCTTGTAAGTTGGACACACCTGCTTCAGAGGTTAGCAGCAATTCACCAACGAGAGTGCATCAAATTGAGCAAAGAATGCTATTACGGTTACTATGCCCTATTACCACTACTATTACGAAATTCAATTGATATCACTCAGTGCCTCTGACCGGGAGGTCCTAGGGTTCGAGTCCCGACGGTGGCAAGACTTTCGAGAGAGCTAAGTCGAGTTTAGCCAGAAAGAGAATTATAGCGGCCAGCTGCTCTGATCGATAGTTTTCTCCAATCAACATCATGCGAATGACGGAACTGTACCTTTAACAAACAAGCCATGGACTGCGCGTGACCAGACCTTCCTCTTCCTTGTTCTATCCTCACCCTTCCTTACACACTTACATGGGCTGCACTATCTTGTGTCGGGAGTCCATTCGAGAGCTTAGAGCTCTTCCCGACTGGCACGGTGCTCTGCTGATGGAAGATACTTCTTTGCCCCCGCCCCCGCAAACGTGTAGGTCGGCGCCTGATATCACCATCCAGCAGATAATGGTCACCTCCACCTCCCACGATAAAAATATGCACTCCACTTACGGGCCTAATGAGCATAGCGATTGACGTACCCGGAAACGGTAACCAAACAATCAATCATTGGGAATAACTAGTTTTCGTCATACTCTACTCGTAGTGGGGTTTCTCGTATGCTGGATGGTCGTTTGAGGCACCAATCCCCTCGACATCTTGCGTGGTATTTCCCTCTCCAGGAATCTCTTACGCAGTTCATCGCACCAACCGGGACAAGATGCAGCTCCCGACACGCACGAACATCGCTGGGGGGGGGGAGGGAGCGTTTGTTAAGTTACGGATCCGGAATTCCCCCACAGAAAAATAGCGATCGAAGAAATCCCAGAAAAATACTGATCAGAGCAACCGGACGTTAGAATTCTACTCCAAACAGTAGCTGAATTCGACATAGCTACCGCGAAGAATAAACCCACTCCTGTCGGAACTCGAACCCTAGGACCTCCCAGTCAGGGTCTCTGAAGAGACAGTAGTTATTTCGGTCTGAGCTAAACTCGTTCTTATTTAATGCATTTGTTTTTGTTGTTTATACGATTCTTTTGTCAGAGAAAGTAATACGAAAAGTTTTGAACGATACTTGATCGATGACACAAATTACACTTGGATGGAAATTTCTCAGATGTAAACAAATCTCGTGGAATGTGGATCAAGAGGGCCCAACTCAAAGGACTTTTAATTATTGACTTTCAAACATTGAAACAAAGGTGCTCCCAGCATCTGCGGAGTTACCCAGAATGAAATAGAGGGGAAGAGAGAGAATGAGAGAATGAGAGAATGAGAGAGCGAGAGAGAGCAGCTTACATTCAGACATCGCACGCGCAAATTCTCGCTGGGAAGTTGTGTATCTACAGCTTATTCGCCGTCGATTTAGTCAATTTCTTCTCTTCACCTCAGTTTTTATTCGCTCACTTCTCTTTCCTAAGAATAAACTATCCATACGACTGCAGGAATGGATACAAGCTTCTCGACGACGAAAAAGCTTTCTAGTAACTTTGACGTCCCCGTCTTTGCCAATTCTTTTCTCTTTTTTGTCTCCAAACCTCAAGCATCCAATATCATCGGATATTTTAGGTAAATGTTCTGAAATATTTTTTATCAAATAACGAAACATAGAACTCTAATTTTTATGACAATTCAACCATTCGGGAAAAAATCAGTATATCGTAAATGTTCTTCGCAACCATTCAAAACATTTAAAAGATTAAAATTACGTATCTATTTCAGCTGATGAATAGTTGTATAGTCTTGACTCACGTCGTTACTATTCCGGTAAATCTCGCAAGTCGGTATGCCCCGAAGTACGGAGAGAGACGTGGGCCCGGAGCCGTTTGTCTTCCTTCGCCGCTTCAGCCACTCCCCGACGGCGTTCGCCGACTCCTTGCTTGAGGCAGGCCCGCGAGCCGCCTGGAGGGCAGCGACCGGCACGCAATCAATAAGCTCGCCCCCGCCCCACCCCACCCCACCCCACCCCGCCCCACCCCGCCCCCTCCGCCCCGGCGCCCGGCCGCGCGCACGCCGCCCACTTCGCGGGCCGGCCACGAGTGGCTAGGTCGAATTCAGCCTGTCTGGAGCCGGCTGCCCTGATCGGTAATTTATCGTGATTTCCACAATCAACACCAGGAGAATGCCTGAGCAGTACCTAACGAACGGGCTACGGATCTCATACGATTTTTCCTTCCTCGCCTCAAACACACTTGCACTACACCACTACATACGTGGGAAGGCCAGTCGCGAGCTTACAGCCTGAACCGGCTGGGGCGGTGTCCTGCGGTGGGATATACCTGGTTGACACCCGCGAGTAGCTCGGGTGGGCCGGCGCCGGATCTCACCATGCAGCGGGAGAAGCTCTCCGCCACCTTCACGATACAAACATGCACCCCATTTACGGGAATAGTTACATTAGCAGTTGACGCGCTCAGAAGTACTTATCAAACAAAAAAAAAAGCGAAGCGCTCCTCGCCCCACCCCGCCCCCTCTCGGCTCCCGGTGCACCGGTGACACTTGGAGCGATAGTTGACAAGCTCATTTTAACAGCGGCGCACCTCCAATGCCGTTTGACCAGCTGAGTTGGTTGTATAGAACAACTATTGGCATTCCAGGAACTCTGATCGGGAGATACAATGGTACGAGTCTCTACGGTGACAGATTTTCGATAAATAGCTGGACAGATTGATATGACCTTTTCAAAACAACTGATTGAAGTGATACATGGTTGCAATTGTGACCCGTATAATCAACGCACTGAAATAGAATCTTAAAATTCGCGCATATAAATTTACACCAAGTCAAATAAAACAATATCTGTGTAATTGTATATTTTTTCAATGATCAAATTAGTTATATCTGAAAAGACGTTAATGAAAAGGGAGGTGTATAAATCAATTCATTACTCTCTTGCCTATTCATTCTTACAACCATTAATTATTTTATTCTACCTGTCATATTATTAATAAACATATAGACTCTGATTGCATCGCCAAGTACAATAAGAACTATACTCCACACAAACACTCGAATCCTTGCACCATCCACAACTCCTTATACGTTTGAAGACGTCCTGAAAACTACGTTCATCATGCACCACTGCTCATCTGGAGATGCTGACGAAGCTTAAAAGCCGTGCTCGCACAAAATTGAATAAGAATTCTACCCAAGCGCGCTGTGGTGACGACCTCAAGGTTCAGTGATGAGGAAGAAAAGCCGGGAAACTTTAAACGCCTCTGTATCGAGAGATTGAAAACGCTATTGGAGTCAATAACACATTACGCTTTCTCTTAAAACCGCCAGTGAAGTAATTTGAGAAACAGGGAGCAGAAATAAAACCGGTGGGAAAAGAAACCTGCAACCATAAAAGCCTTTACGTTATTTGTATAATCAGTTGCCCAGAAAATTATTCGCCCATTTTGGTGGATTCGTAATCTAACAATAAGAAAATTGTATGAATTTCCTTCTCCTCTCTGACCAAAGTAAACAGAAAAACAAACCGAGAAATATAATACATTTATGAATTATTAATGAAACTATATATTTTATTTCGTTTATCTTCACACCAATTTTCTTATCTCCTACCGATAAAAATGTTTGATTGCCGGCTAAAAATTTCATTTTACAGCTAACAAATGTTTCCGACTTGAAAGAAATTACATGAATAATAGTTATTTAGAGTTTTGATTTTCCAAAAATTAGTTGTCCAAATACGTCACACACACGCTTGCCAATGAATTATAAACACGATTATTAAATACGATTACACTAAAATTACCAAGTTTAGTTATAAAACAATGCCAATGAAATGTAATAAATTTTGATGCCCAACATATTCTTCTAGTGAAGATAGTCTAGTGACAAACTTCCTTCTTTCCAATTTTACGAGAACAGATTTCTTCTGTTTTGTTTCATGCTACTGCACGCTAATTTGGCACGCTCGCTACACAAACCACATTTTTATGAGAGCTTTTTATAAGGAACATTGCAGTATCAACCCGCACTCCACCATTCCCTAAACTCAATAATTACATTATTTTCAGAAAATAACATGCAAATTAAAATAATCTGAATCATGAATTTGTTACAATGGATTGAAGCCATTTACATTATTAATTTTCCGAATATCTTTTCATTTCATTTCCCTACAACTGAAGCGTGTTTTTCACATTGTTTATTTAAACTGCTTTGCCCAAAAAATAATTCTGAAGAGCAAATCTTTCATATTTGTGACTGATTATTCATTGCTTAATGAATGATTACATTGGAAGTCCTAACGGAACATTATATTCTCGGTTCAATATTTCGGATTCAGCACGTCATTCTTCTTGTACACAAAAAACGTAACTTTGAACTTAAATTCGAGGATTGACTCTATTGACTCTAAACTCTTGCTGCTATCATAACTTTTTTGATTCCATTGTTGAAAATTAACTTCAGTACGAGTTGCATATTCACAGAAAAGTGATCAGTTTGTTGCAAGTATTAAGCAACAACGCATATACTGTGTTTGCTGACATTTAAAATTCCGTGACTTCATCTCCCACAGTCTTTTTCGTCACGCCTTCCGACGTAATGGCCATTCTGGACGGTTTATGCTCCCTTCACTTTGCGTAACTGCACCCTTCAGTTGCCAGCATATACTACAGCTAAATATCATTCCATGTTTGTTATTCATGCAATTTGCGTGTGCACAGTTCGTTTCAGTAGTTCTAATTACGGAGAAATTATTTCTATTGCCTTATTGAAGTTATTTATTATGCCCCCGAGTGCTCAAGTATAACAAAACTTGTAAAATCTGCCACCGCAAATGTTATTTACGAAATAAGTGTTTCAATACTTTTTGATACAATATGAGATTGGAGAATAATCAACCGAGTTTTGTTATAAGTTGTAACAATACGAATATCGAACGTTTATCTAAATTTCTTAAATTAAAATACCTCTAATGTTCATTTAAAAATAATATTACGTTTTTCAAATCATCCTGGAAATGGTGAAATTGATGTTTATAGTAGTAGTGAATAGTAGCCATGGATTATTAGAACACTAATAATTCTAATGTTCTAATAATGCTTGCTACGAAATCGATGTTGATAATAGAAAGTAGACCATGTTTTATTAGAACAATTGTGTTGTAACTTCTTATCAAGAATGTGACCTCAGGTTCGTAAAGTTTGAAATAAGAATGTAAATGTTAACAGAGCTCAAGAAAATTTCATAGATTGCACTTCTCCTTCATAGCGCGTCCCACAGTTTTTAACATTAAATAAATAAATAAATAAATAAATAAATAAATAAATAAATAAATAAATAAATAAATAAATAAATAAATAAATAAATAAATAAATAAATAAATAAATAAATAAATAAATAAATAAATAAATAAATAAATAAATAAATAAATAAATAAATAAATAAATAAATAAATAAACGGCGGGTTGTTGGGACGGCGGGTGGTTGGGACGGCGGGAGCTTGGGACGGCGGGAGCTTGGGACGGCGGGAGCTTGGGACGGCGGGAGCTTGGGACGGCGGGAGCTTGGGACGGCGGGAGCTTGGGACGGTACTGGGACGGTGGCGCGGCTGGGACACATCGCGGCTGGGACGGCGGTGGGACGGCGGGGGCTGGGACGGCGGGCGACGGCGGCTGGGACGGCGGGCGGCTGGGACGGCGGGCGGCTGGGACGGTGGGCGGCTGGGATGCGGCTGGCCAGTGCGCGACGGCGGCTCGGTTGGGACGGCGGCGGTTGGATAGAGCGGGCGGGCGGTAGGGCGGGCGGGCGGTGGGTGGGCGGGCGGGCGGCGGGCGGGCGGGCGGGCGGGCGGGCGAGGGCGGAAGCTCTCCGGGTAATTTGCCATCTCACGCGGTGCGCGCCCTGCGGCCGCACGGCAATCGCCTGGCGTCCATCGATTCCATCGCGACGCGGCGGAGGGCGCTCCCGCTGTCTTCACAGCCTCTATGCCAGGCCCGTATCTTTGCTATGACCGACGTGATGGCATCATCTTCGGTATTGTCGTTATCGTAAGTGACGTTCCCGACTCCGAAGCCAGTCAGCTTGGAAGCTACATTTCCTATGTTTCGCTTTCATCTCGGTAACTACTACACTGCATTTCACACCTACTTAGACTGTTCAATCACCCCTCAATCAATCGTTTTCTCCAATATTTTTTTAAATTTTAATTCCATTTACTAACTTTTGGTTTCGTTACAAAACATTTATCGCACATTTACCACAATTTCAAGCCACTTATCGCAGATTATTTATTAGCCATAACTTTCTTTTTTTACATGGCACCGTTACTTCTTTTTCCCTCTAAATTATTTCTATTGTTCCGAAACATAAAAGACAACTCCCTGATTGTCTCTTCTCTTGATATACATGGTTAAGCTTATTTATCTTCGTTGTTCGTCCATTATTTGCTTTTCGCCGTGGAATATTTAGGCGTTTCACTTCTGACCATTTTTATATTGTATTTCCTTGCTTCTTCACCCGCCCATGTCGCGTGCTGTACACTGTCAGAAATTACATTAAATTTAATGTAGATTTAATATACGACACTACTGTACATGAATTTTAATGTGCCTTGCACATTAAAGGGAAATTAATGTACATGTACATTAAATTTAATGCATAAATTAAAATCAATGTTCATTTAATGTACGACTATTAACTTACCTGTGTACATTAACTTTAATGAACACGTATTAAAGATAGTGTACGTGTACATTAAATTTAATTTACGTACATGAAAATTACTTTCATGTACTTTTACATTAAACGTAATGCAGACATTTCTGACAGTGTACCTCTGACCAGCTTTCACTCCACCGATTCGCTCGCTTCAGTATCCGTCTCCGTTCTCCCCGTCGCTGCTCCCTCCGCAGCCGCCGCCGTCGTCTGCAACACCTCCCCGCTCCCCCACCCGGCCCCCTCCACGGCCTCCGCCGTCGCGCCGCCCGGTGCGATGTCTCCGCCGGATCCCAGGATTTTCCGCGTCACCGACCTCCATTCGGCTCCCCCGCCCCGCCTCGCGCCCGGCCCGCCTCCCAGGGGAGCTGTCCTCGCCCGCGGAGTCGCCCCGTCTGCGGCCGGCTGCTTATCGGACCCACACAGCACGGCTAGGATGCGCCACTCCTCTTCCTCTCTAGTCGCAGACCAGAAGACACAACGCGCAAACACCTTTCCTCTCGCGTACACGTGTTACATCGGATCTTTTTTCTTGTACCGTTTTACAAGTCGCCAGTTGCCCAGACGAATGTACCGTTAAAACCTTCTAGGTAACAATCACAAATATACATACTTTGAACCCCACACAAGGGACAATGACACTTTTAACAGATCTTAGGATAAGTCTGGCGGCAAACATACACCTAGAAATAGGGATTGTACTCCACGACCATTCGAAATGATACATTGGGTCGGTTCGCACTCTAACCAACTTCGTAGCAGATTGTTTGGGTGCGGAATAGAAAAGAAATTTTATTCAACGAGAACATAATAAATCAAAATTATTTTCATCAAGTAAAATACCCGTGGAATAATGAGTGCCATTGAAAGAGAATGTACCGTTAAAAACTAATCTCGGAAAAGCGAAATAGAGAGATTGATTTGTTATGTAACAATAAGGACATACATCAATACTGAATCTATCTTCTCCCATTCACGCTCGACCTCTTTGAACTAGTTACAAACGTATTCCCAACCAATTTCACTTTGAGAGCCTTTGTGTCAAACACCTCACTCATCTCGCTCTCTTACTCTCGCGTCTCCTACTCCGAATTTCCGCTTCGGCCGCCCTCTGCACCCAGCGCGCCTTCGTCTGCTGCGGCGCCTCCGCGAACCCGAATCTGCCCGTCGATTCGCGCGACCGCTCGTCCCACCGCCGCCACAGAAGGGGCACGCGGGCGGCTCTGGGCGCCGCGCCGTCTCCTTCGTGAAGGATTTCCGAGAAGGGCTGCACTTCCACCCACAGCTTCTCCCAATTTCCACCCTCCACATCTTCTTCCCCCCTCTCCCTCTCCATATCCTCTCGCTTTCTGTCCCTTCCCATTCCCTCTCCTTCCCTCCCGTCTTCCCCGTCTCCCTCCCACCCTTCCCCTCTCCCTCTCACACTGGCTTAGGACATCGCTTACAGCATCAACTCATGTCACTGCAGAGCCGGGACGGGAGATTCTGGTGGTGGAGTCCCGACATTACAGCCACATATATAGCTACATTTGTCGGTCGATTTCAACAGCAGTCTGGAGAATTCTGGCGGCCGGCTCCTCTGATCTGTTGCTTTCCATGGTTTCTCCGAACAACACAAGTACCGTACAACAGTACCATAACAAACAAACCCCGGACCTTGCGCGATATTTCCTTCCTATTCTTTTTCCTATCCTCTTCCCTTACATTTACCTGCACTCCACTACCACACTTTTCGTGAGATCATTCGGGAGCTTAGAGCTTGTCCTGTCTAGGGCGGTGTCCTGCTGGAGGGGAAAAACTCCGCTATCCGAGGAACTGTGGGTCGTCGTCAGATCTCACCATCAGCGGGGGAAGATCATCGCCATCTCAGGACGAGAAAACATGGACTGCATTTACGGGAAAATTATCATAGCAGTGGACGTGCCTGGAAACTCGAAGTAATCGTACATTCAATCATTCTGCCTCTCTTTCTCTCTTCCCCTAACTCTCTATCTTTCTGCGTTTTGAATAAATT
The DNA here is from genome assembly GCA_011170035.1 of Teleogryllus occipitalis. NCBI lineage: Eukaryota > Metazoa > Arthropoda > Insecta > Orthoptera > Gryllidae > Teleogryllus > Teleogryllus occipitalis. The sequence goes on from BLKR01000273.1 coordinate 175,994, forward strand.
CTGTGGTGGCAGCTGAGATTTTGTGGTACTCCATGATAAAGCTTCCCGCTCTCTTCATTCGTACAGCGTACGTCCAAAATGGCGTCATTCGACCTTCCATAATTATGTGTTTTAATCTATGTTACTTGGAACCACTGATGATGGGAAGAGTGTTCCCGAAACACGTGTCTGAATACATGTAATCGCATTATAAAAACATTGTATACTATTGTGGTTGATATCTTATTCACCCCATATATTTTCTCTATTTTTCCTCTCATTTTACGGAGTATTCATTTCTGGTGTTTCAGCTTGAGCCTTTTCATTGCCACACTAATCTGTATAATATGAAACAATTTACATAAATGTTCAAACGTGGTTAGCCACAATTACGAGCGATGTGATAATACGAAGCCCACTATGATTACTGTATGTTACCCCATTAAAATATTCCTGTCTTCGATGCTCTTCTGGGAGTGAGTTTTATACGATTGACGTATACTATGGTGCTTTGAATAATATATATAATATAAATCAGATGACAGAATATATACTGTCCATACAACTTTCGAAGATTTAGATTAATGACATTTGTGTGCAATTCATGCAAACCACTGAAACTGGCGCACTACTGAAATCGAATGCTATTAAAATAACGATTCACGAGCTTACAGGATATTCGAAATTACTCTCTTTACGCTGCGTGAGTACATTCAACAGGGGGATGTCTGGTCATGGATAAAGCAACATTAATTGTTAACACAAGATCCCCTTCAAATTCGGTTCATGATTTTGGTTGTCGTTGTTTTCGCCACATGTCGTCTGAGGTAAGGACTAACAATCCCTAACAAAAGGACCTCTCCAAAGAAGGCCCCGAAAGAAAAGGCAAAATTTAATCAAAAGAAAATAAGTGGTTGAAAGTTTAAATTCAGATTCATTTGAAAAGAAGAAGAAAAAAATATAAGAAAAAATCACTTACACAAACGTCTGACAGATATAGTGAATAGTGCAAGTGGATGGATTTACTTTTAGAAAAATGCACATTTCTTAAAATAATGATTGATGTGCAAAACTTCGTTCTCATAATAAAATGACAAGTTTTGTTGCAATTTTTCCAAAGCAAAAATCACGGAGAGGAGAGATGGTGGAGATAGCGAACTCCAAAGGCTTACGTGTCCACCTCCCCATCCCTTCGTGCTCCCTCTGGCACGCAAGGAGGGGCAAGACAAGGCCTTCAACGACCTTGGCAACACCACTGCCGCCCCCACCCTTTCGTCGTCCGCTCTGCTTTCTTCCGATTGCTCCCCACCTCCGACTCTGGATTCCGATGCCCTATCGCACTCGCCCTGCAGCTCTTCCGCCCCGCGGCCTCCCTTCCTCTGCGCCGTCGCCGCCGCGCGCCGATTGACCGCCCCTTCGGCCGGCGCTCTTGGGAGAGGGCTCCCAACACGCGCCGATGCTCCCGCCCCACACCCACAACTCTCCCGCCGCCGCCAATGACTCCGCCCCACTCGCCTCAATCGCAGTCACAAACACCCCCGCGAGGCCTCTGCCCTCCCTCCGCCGCCGTCCTCCGCTCCCGCCACCACACCCACCCCGACGCCACCGCCACTCCCACTCCCGCTTCCGCCCAATCCACAACCTTCCCGTCACCGCCCTCGTTAAGCCTCTCCGCTCCCACCACTGCCAGCCCCGACACTCCCGTCACCTCAATCCCAGTCACCAACACCCCCGCGGTCCCTGCCCTTTCCCTTATCGCTCACGGCCACTCTCCGCTCCTGCCCCCAACCCCTGCCACTCCCATTCCCGCTCTCCCCTCCATTCACAACCGTCTCGTCACTGCGCCGCCCCGCCCCACCTCTGCCATCCCTGTGCCCCGCCCTCCCGCCACCACACCCACGACGCCCCCACACACTCCATCCTCAACCCTCCCGTCACTGTCCTCGCCGCCCCGCCACGCCACACCGCCACCTCAGTCAGTCCGGCGGCCCCTGCCCCGCCCCCGGGCCCTGCGCCCGCGCCGCCGCCCCCGCCTCGCAGCCACGCGAACCTTCAATGCAAAGGCCTCCGCCACACGAAGAGGCCACCGCCGCGATTTACGATAAGGCGCCGCACGAACCCTCTCGCCGGAATTCGGGCTGGCGGTTTTCAGAAGAGCTTATTATGCTACCTGCGGGGTCACGTGGTTGACGCTATTTGTGGGATTATACAAACTTCGCGTATAATTCTGTGAATCCTTTAGGTTTGAAAGGTCTTTCAACCCTGCCAAAACGAGTAATCACTGGAGCATATGTTTTACTAGATCATGAAGGGTGGTCAACAGTCACACTTTAACAATTACTTTCAAAACAGTTCTTACAAAATTCGTAAACAATATTTTTCTTTTACTTGCACAATTTCACACTGACCTCAACAGGACTCCCCTGAGATTTGCAGGTTCAAAACTTAAAATGAATGGATAAGAATAATAAAAAGAAGAAAAGATTTCTGAAATCCAAATCAGTTGTCTCTTCACAAACAATCAGATATTATCAGAGGAATATAAATTATATTTTTTTCTAATATTAAAAGTCTGAGTACCATTTTCTTGAAGTTAAACCGTGTCTACTAATAATCAACGTCTCACATAATCTTACGTGAGCCATAAATATTTTATTTTGGCTCTTTTGATATCGCTTACTTAGTTGCTGTCCAAATTTCAGTTCAGTAACTTTCTTTAACTTCTTGAACTCTAAGAACAAGTTATGTGTTCGTCAGAGAAGTTGCACCAACATTAACAGAAATGACGGACGAACTCGTTTAAGTGAAACTAAACTAAGCATTTCAGAAACAGTCGTAACTATTTTTACTTTATCGTCATTTCAGGTTCAATTGCACACTTTACTTAATTTCTCTCAGTCGTAGAGAAACTACTAAAAATACCACATTCAAAATGACAATACACATTACACATACCCTAAATGATTACGCTAACGTCGAATTTGAAATTGTAAAGAATACACCAAGCCAATTATGTTCTCTATAGAAGCTTCGTTTAATGAAATAGAGAAAACAAATTTATAGAATTCTACAAACAAATAATCTGTTGGACACAAAATACTTTTTGGAATACGTAATTATTACCAAAAGATATGAGCTGCCTCTCCCGGTTTATAACATATAGTTTGACTGTTTTCTACGGAGTATGTAGCATAACAAAAGAAAAAACGGGTAACTTTCAATTTGTTATTTATTCGTTTAAATTTCAGAGAAAATTTCACTTCAAAATGAATTATTTTAATCTCCGAAGGAACAAAAGAGGACGAGATATATTCGCGCCGAAACCGGCTCTTCTAGCGGCGGCACAGGGTTTCCAAAATGGACGTTTCCTGGAAGAGCGCATACTGGCGTGGCAACGTTCATTGCGTCTGCCTGGCAGTCAATGGCTAACGGCCTCGCGAAGGCGAGGAAGGCACAACGGAAGATGCAAACGAGTCAGCAGTGAGTGAATAACGTAGAGCTCCGAATGTGTCAATGGCCAATAGGCAGGTAAGATATGTTTCAATACCCCAAGACAATACGTTAGTTTTTAATATGACATCGTGCATAATCCACGCAGAAACACTTAAAGTAGAAAGAACAATAAGTACAACATGTGATAAAGAATACTGAAATAAGATAAGTTTGTGGAGGAGGATCTAGTAGTAAGGAGTTTTTGAAAAGCAGCAGAATTAAAAATTGGTACACTATTTTTTGGATATCAGCAAACGAACAAATCTTTCTGGCATTACATGCGTATTCAACAACCAAAATTTAAAGAAACAAAGTGTCTAACCAGCAACCTTCGATATACAATAATTATAATTGGGTTTAAAATTGTTTCAGTATTAGACCATTATTTCCTTTCATCTAGTTTTTTTGTTTCGCTTTCATTTCAAAAACTCATTCCGTTATTTTCAAACATACACCTTACCCTGACCTTCCATTTGTTCAAAAAATTTCGTTTCTGAATTTTGTGAAAAAAAGACAAACGTTGATTTGTTGAGTTTGAGCAATTTTTCTTTTGTTTGTCAGTTTTCTCAATGAATCATATCTTAGATACACATTTAACTATTTTCAGTATGTGTTAAAATTGAGGGAGGAAACTTAAAAAAAAAGATTTCTGCCGGATTCAGCAAGGTGTACGAAACATATTCTATTTGGGATGGAATGACTACCTCAACAGACCTGTGCGTTACTACACTCTTAGATTAGCTCAGATTAGTGCCGAGATGTGACTTTTTTCTGAAAAGACTGGAAGATATGATATTTGAAATATTTTTCGTAGGGTGTTGGGCCTTATAAACACAATACCCTTTCTTTGCTATAATTGCTCCACATTCTTTTCAATAAGCCTTCTCATGCCTGTATTGAAAACATCTTAACCTTAAGCCTACTTTCAAATTGAAATAGAATTCATTGGATTGCTGTTTTTGTGACCATTGTTGTCCAGATGAAATTTAAGTTTTCAGGTGAGGGTAAAACTAAAATTTATTAGATTGCGATCAATGTGTTATGAAATATTCTGAATTTTTGTGAGACTTAGCTGATTTCATTAGAGCACTTAAATTACAAAATCCGTCAGAAACCAAAGGTCGGAAACAGCCGGGATTCTCCGAAGCAAGCGATAAGACAATAGGCGCAATGATAATTGCCGTGTAACAATATGGATTGCTGCAGCCGCGTCACCCAATCACCGAGAGCGGTCGCGAACTCTCAATTCAATGCGCTAACATTTCGATTCCCTTGCGATTTTCTCATTTATTATCACCGTTTCTCTCTTTACCAATATCGTTTAATAACCGCAAATGTGTAATAAATAACAATACAATTTATAATACTAGTAAGAGGACGTTCTAATTATGTTTATTCTGGAGCCCTTCAACTGCATGGGAGGTCATTGACACCCATCCAATGAGTAGATGATGGCGATAATAATGACGAAGAAACGGTGTGAAAACCTATCGCGACCGCGCTTTGTTCAGACAAAATCCAGGTGGATTGTCCGGGGATCGACCCTGGGATCCAGCGCAAGCGCTAGCCATTACGTCACAAGCCTCACAAGCCTCTCTTCAGTCTTCTTGCTCTCTGACCTTAGTAAGGCGAGACGCAGTGAGAACATCGATGAGCAACGGAGCAGCCCGGCAAGGGGTCCGCGGCTGGCGGGAGCAAGAGGCGAACGCCCGCCTCCTTTTTTGTTCGCCACCCACGGCGGGCAGAGGGGAAGGGGGAGAGGACGACGACAAAAGCCCGATTAGTTGCCATGAACGCGCTCCTCTCCGGCGCAGCACCAGTCGAAGAGGGGTGGGGTCGCGGCGGCAGCAGCAGCAGAATTTTAAAGCGGCTCCCCCCGCTACCGACACCAGCGGCGGAGGAACGGCGCATGGCGGGGGTGGGGGGGGGTGAGGGGGGAGTTAAGAGCGGCAGCGTCGCCACCAACGCAGAGGGAGTGGGTCGCGATGGGGAAGTGCGTTGAGACGAGAGCAAGGATTGAGTTGGGATTTGGGAGTAGAGATTGGAACAGGGTTTAGGCTGGAACCAGTGGCTGCAATTGGTAGATTGATCAGTTTCCGAGCGCGTCGACGACTAAGGTTATTAGACCCGCAAGTGTTGTGCAAGATATATAGCGGCGGTGACCTTTCCCATTTGGATGGCGAGATCCCGCGCCGACCTACAGGTCGGCTAGCAGGGTTTTCCATCAACCACGTATCTCTCAGCAGCGGAGTATGCCTCTACTCGTCCCAGCCGGAACAAACTCTAAGCTGCCCCGACGCGACTGGTAGCTGAAATGTGTGTGTGTGTGTGTGTGTGTGTGTGTGTGTGTGCGTGTGTGTGCGCGCGCGCGTGCGTGTGTGTGTGAGGGTAAGGAAGAGGAAGGAAATATCGCGAAATACGGGTCGCAAAAAATTAAAATTACTCAAAACACTGCTTATGTAACATACGATAATATGTATACGACTGGATTCGCCTTTTTACGCTGGTCATGATAACACAAAAAAATATGTATAGATCTATTTGAAAATCGCAAGTTACTTCAATATCTCTTTAAAAAAAGTGAGAAAATCGAAAGGAATACATGCAGCAATTAGCCCCATTCCCTCGTGCACTTTCACTGCATTGCAATAACTTCAACCGTTCAAAAATTACAGGAGCTGCTAAAGTTGCATGACTCGCCCTGTATATTACCAGAATCCTTTGCACTTCCGAGAAATCAATTATGTCACTTTTCAAAAAATTCAACATCTTTACAAAAAATATACAGATAATGTTTGAAACAATTAAAACTTTGCATTCCTTGCATGCATGTTCGAAGTCTATACGTTAGAGTTCGACCATCTTTCAGAAGAAAACCCGGTATGATATCATTAAAAAGCGTGATCATTAAAATGGCAATTTCATATGTAAAACTGCCCTAGATGTCTTTAGAAATAGCAAATCCCATTACCCAACTCGCTGTGTACAGCGCCCTCTACATATCGTAACGCTCACTGCTTTTGGCGGGGACCACGCACGCTGGACAGCCGGACAAACGGCCGCGATAAATTCAAAGAGACGGGCGTTGTTTGTACGCTTCAGCGTATGTATCTCGTTAGGGCGGTGCGGCCCCGCCGGGAAAACAGTGCCGCAGGGAAATGCCCGTCCTGCCCAGCGCGGGGGAGGATCCGTTCTGAATTCCAGCGCTTGGAATCGCATTCAAATTTCATTTTAAAAACAAGCCGACTGACAAAATTTGAACGTTAACTTTTGTGGTTCTTTACGAGGTAACGTTTCTTATTCTTTTGTGGAAACATCTAGACACAATATTTAATTATTTTTAATTATTCCAAGCGCAGAAAAAAGAAAGATATTTCGATAGGTAATTTAGATACATCTCGCTCACTATATTTCACTCAAGAATGGGGTTAAAAATATCTGGAAGTAAAATAGGTTTACAGAATAATTCATAAATCACAATAGTTTTTTGTTTAATTAAAGAAGCACATCACGATTTAAATTAAAATTTAAAAGGAAGTAGTAGTAAAAATAATAGGAGACGCATAGTAAAAGGAGATAAGAAAGCTACAAATGAAATGAAAAATACAAGTTTTTTCATTTTACATTAGGTGTATCGTCTGAACCAATTAAAAGACAAAATTCCTTTCAAGCTGAGAGAAGAAGGAGTACGGGAGAAAATAATTGCCAGCGAGAAGACGAAGCGAGAATTCCAATGTCATCGCGAATCGGCTTTCGATGCGCGCCATGGCTTAGGCGGCGAAGTGTTGAACGTTGAAAGAACGGGTCTCCAGCGGCAGGCGTGACTCACGTTTCCATTTCCACAGTCCCAACAGCCGCAATTCGCTTTGCCCACGCGACTGCCTTTTTTCGGCAGCACTACGTTGCATTAGTTCGCCTTGCCCCGAGTCTCTAGGAAGACCCCGCATTTGCGTGGGAACTCCCAGGACCTCTTCATTTCCGTGCCACGTGTGAAAATCTTCGCTCTAGGAAGACATATACTCCTGTGAACGGATGATGTAGGCGAGGGCGACAACTTACCCACTTTCAGCGTGAACTGAAAGTCTACACTAAGTACACAGCCCGAATAAACAAAAGAACGTTTTTTTAAAATTTAAACGCATAAAACAAAAATATTTGCAAAATAAGAGTTCAAACATAGTTTGACAAGTAAATTTAAAACGATTATTTTCTGCAAATTGTCTCAGAAATGGTTTTATATATTCGAATCAATTATGTTTACATCAAACAAATATTATTTATTGGAAATGAATTTAAAATATATAAGAAAATAACAGCAATTTTTATGTAATGAAAGAGAAACAAAACGAATCACTTTACATCATTTTCATCCCTTTAGAATTCATTCTCAAACAATCCCTGAATTATTAGAAGGTTGGGATTGGGACCGATGTAAAATTACTGTGCTATACTTCGCTATACGTACTATATACGTTGCTCTAATTATATTTTATAAACGTTTCCTTATGGTTTAAAAATGGTCGCCTCTCTGTACAAGAAAATAGAATCTTCCTCAAAGCTCAGTATAAAATTCGCCGAATTAAAAAATGATCCAAATGCATAATATGCAAGTTTAACTTCTGGAAACTTTACGCTTACTTTAAAATGTCCAGATATATTTTTCCACATTGTTTGTTCCTTTTCGATAATACCCTACGTAATATTGCAATGGTTTCCATATTCTAACTTCGTGATAAATTAGTTACCCATTGAAAACGAAAATGTGAGTTGTCTCCGGGGGCATCTACCTTTGAAACCATTATTTTTCCCTTGTTTCAATAATGAACAATTTGTTCTGTATTCAAACTGCAGAACACAATTGCTCCCTAATATACTGAGAGCGAAAATTCGTAATATTTAAAATATGCAGTGTTTTTCGATAGCAACCAATTCGGGCTGCCCGGCTCCCCGATCTGAATGGTGTGATGTCGTCGGCCTCGTTGGGGGATGAGGGTGGTAGTGGGGCTGAGGGAAGTATGAGTCGCCAGGTGGAATTTCAGCGCTACGTAAACTGCGGGTTCTGGCTGAGTAGGCAGAATGGAGACAAAGGAGCTTCCCATGTAGAAATCGAATAAATTACATTAATGCTAATTCAAATGAAGTACGTGAGTTGTTGCTTTGGGTAAGTGTAATGGACTTCATCTACTAGTGCAACATTCTGAATGGGATGCTGGAAACCGATGATACCATGGCTTTCCTGGGCAGTTATGAAATGATGAACGACGATTTTATTAATAGAATGGGGCGATTCCCTGTTCTCTATAAACCATACATAACGTTAATCCGCGCCTCATGCGGAATTTCAGTCCACAAGGAGAATGGATAAAGCGGTAGCTGCCTGCTATTATCGCGGTATTAACGCTGGCATAAATGTTACTCAAAGCAATTGAAAATGTCTAAGAAGAGACTTGCGTGTGTTATATGCTTGTAAAGTGGGCATTGTGTTTCTGCATTTTTGTCAAAGATACAACTGCAAATAGATAAGGTCCACTGATGCACTGTGCACTCTAAATGAGGATCACGTAAAAAAATGAAAAATTCGGTAAGATTTGTAACAATTACTTTATAATTTCCCTTCCATATTATTTTCATTTCTTTTCTCACTATTTTAAGAGAAATATTTTTATGGAATGAATTGAATGTATTTATCAGAGAACAAAGTTCAGTGCAATCATATGCTAGTAATTACCGTGTATTTTTATTATTTATCCGGTAGCACTTTCCCTTTCACAAATCGAAATGGGTTTCTTTGCAGTAAATATCTAATATCAATGTGTACAATCAAATATCTAACACCTGGCTATATTTCATTTAATCACAATATATATGAACGTATTTTATTAAGAATATAAAATGTTTCTAATGTAACAAACCAGTTTTCCTCTTTGCAAAATAACTATAATTATGAAAGAAAAATCTAAAAAAAAGGATAATTTCTGAAGAGGAATGTGACTTATAACTTTGTATATTGAAGGCCAAAACACAGGTAGAACAGTTGCAGCTGCTTAACCGCAATTCGTCACGGGCCATTTATGACAGTGTAAGCACACCGCATTTGTGTGCTATAGCTCTTGTGGCAGGATTTGCTCCAGTTCATACAGGAAACGTGCTAAATCGCGACCAAATATTCAGAGCATTTCTCACGAACAGTAGGAACGAAATGTTCTCTTTGTAAAGAACGAACGCATTCAATGTTATTTTTACACAAGGCGATGTCCAGTATTTCATAACATCAGAATGACAATTCCTGATCTCCGAAGACATTTTCTCTCCATTCTCTAAGAATGAATTAATGAATACGCAAAACATTAAACTTCATTTGGTTTCCCGATAGATTGATAATATATAATATGTTATATATTGTATATTTATCTATCTAAACAATTAAATAATACCGACAGAAGTTCTTACTCAGTCCACGTTTTTAATACGTAAAGGCAGTGTTCTCATTCATGTAATCTTTCACAATAAATCAACGAATGCCAATGTCTAAAAGAATGTGAATAAATAACGTGCTTCAAACTTCGTACACCTGAAAAAATCTTTGACGATCATCTTGCCATCATTTTGTTTTATAATGATGTGAACATCGTGTGAAAATTTTGTTCATCAATCCCAATATCAATGCAGGTCATTTAGCAATTTATTATGTCTTTGTGTTTAAAAAAATCTTTACACATTAAAACTAAACTATTTCTTCAGCACTCTATTGTCCTTTTAACCTAGATTAAAAGGCCTTGCCTTGCAAAGAACTAATTTTAAAGATGAAGTACACTTGACAAAATATCCAGCTCATTGGTTGGAGATAGACAGTTCTAATTTACGTTTTTCTTTGTGGAATAGATATTAAAGGAAAAAGAAATTGTGAAAAGGCGAAAAGAGAAGAAAAAGAAGACTGAAGAAGGCAAATATCCCCGATGCGAGTGGTTAAGCTGACTGAACTCGGAACGAGAAGACAAGAGATAAATGTAGAATAACACGTAACTTCTGCAACGGAACGAACCCTGTCTGCAAATTAGCAGGTAGCTTTGGTAACGAAATGAAGACCCACTCTATCCGATGGCAGGCAAGAGCGGCTGCCACGAGATCGGGAAGGCAGAGGTGTGGGGGGGGGGAGAGTGTGGCGTGGGAGGAGGAGACTCGCTCTCAACTCCCATCGATTTTCGTCCGAGTCAGCGAGAGATGTTGGCAAGAGATGCGCACGTCGTGGCAACAAAAAAGAATCGGTGCAGCTGTCGACCAGACGGCATCTTCCTAGGGAATCGGGAAGTCCGATTACAGGGAGCAAAGCTATTGGGTTGACACATACTCTGATCGGATCGATGCTCTTCGCTGTCACGTTTCGACTACCGAAAGAGAACGGGCTTTCAACGGCCGATTAAGATTTCACAGCTTTTCAAATGGCGATCGAAGCAGGTACATGCTCTTTGTAAGAATTGCCACACGGGGATAACAAGATTCTGTAACATCAGGCGTGTCAAAACGCGCCCGCAACAGGTACTTGCCCGCCTCGGGAGCCCGGCACTCCTGTGCGCACGGGCAACTTCCCCCGACTCCGCTCTCATTTTCCCTACAAATCTAGAAAGGGATGTTTACGCGCAAGCTGCAACGGAGAACGCAAGCACAAAGCGTCTACGAAAAATCACTAGAAAAAGAGTGCTTCAATCGAAAACATGTTTGCTGTATGTTTTCTATAAAAAAACCGAGACTTGAATTATAGTTTTATACAATTTATTTGAAATTTATTTACTTTTTAAATTCAGACTTGTATTACCATTATTGGCAAAGGTCAGAAATATATTTGTTTGGCAAATTCTTTGCCTCTTTTCATGTAGTGTCAAGTTTTATTAAATAATTCTGTTATTTGTTGTATATAACAATAATGTAAAATAAATGAAGGAGTCTCTATGAAGTTTATCTCCTCTAGCAAAACGTCTTATATTTCTTATCTGACTTACAGGCGGAAAAGTATTTAAACAGAAAAAAAAATTATTCTTAACCTGAAAGAAGGAGTTAATCCAATTCTCGCACTCTTATGTAAACGCGATTACAAAATGAAGATTGTTTTCATTAAAAATGTCTAATTTTGCACATTGGTAAGTTAAAATACTACTGATGTATTAATTTTAAAGAACATTATTTTTTGTTTTAGTGGAGTGGGAAATAATATCGCTAAATTTGGGACAACGGCTGACAAATGATTTCTCAAAAAGCGTGTCAATAGTCAGTGAAGTACCTCCACTCCCAAGAAATCGTATAATTTTAATTTTTACACCCAGGAGCTTCGAACACAGTGAAGCGAATTCTAGTAAGCTAGTTATATTCGGATTTGAAGAGAGGGTCAGTTGACGTAAATCAGCCGTTACGGTGTCATCCAATCGGGGGGGTTGAACGTCACCACAGTGACATGTCTGCAGCGCCTCTGACCAGGAGGTCCTCGGTTCGAGTCCTGATGGCGGCAGGATTTTCGACACTAGCTTTTCAGCTTGGTCGATTTCAGTCGCTGCCCGGAGGAGAATTCTAGCGGCCGGCTGCTCTAATCGGTAGTTTTCCGTGGTTTCTCCGATCAACACCAGGCGAATGCCGGAGCAGTACCCTACCAAATGGGCCACGGACCGCGCGCGATCTGTCCTTCCCCTTCCTTGTCCTATCCTCCCCCTTACACACTCACTTACACTAACATGCACTACACTACCCCATATTCCGGGAGACCGGTCGGGAGGTTAGAGCTTGTCCCGGCTGGGGTGGTGCCCCGCTGGTGGGAGAGTCCTGGTTAGGGGGGAAACCCCACTAGCCGACGGTAGGTCGGTGCCCGATCTCGCCATCCAGTGAGGGAAAAATCACCGCCATCTCCCGAGAAAAAAAACATGCACCACACTAACGGGACTAATGACTGAAGCACTTGACTTTCTCGTAGAGAATGTGGATTAAAACAAAAAATCTTCAAAGCTTCAAAATTTCTTCCCAGATTCTTTCCAGACTTCACACATAAAAAAGTACTTTGAATTGTCGTGCAGTGGATTCGCTATATTAATTGCATGAATGAGAATAGAAATCTTTAGGGTTGTCGAATATTTTCATTGAACGATGATCACAATAACAAATACATGGCTCATGAGGAAAGTAAAAAAAATACGAAGGACATCAAATTCGTGTTCCACAAGCTCCATCCTATACATTCTTTGTGAGAAAATAACTTGATCCCGGGAGAGGATAGTAGCCAGTTTCGTTTCCGAGAGCGCAGTAGCCACATGTGAGATGTGTGGCGGGGGCGGGGGCGGGGGGCTGTGAGAGGGAAATGACGGGGGCATCGGCAAACAGCGGAGGGCGCTCGTCGCGCAGCAGAGCGCTGCCGCCGGAGTTCGCCTCAGTGAGTGGGGGTGGTGAGGGATGAGGCGACGCGCGAGCGGGCCCCGCGACAACCAGAGTAGCGAAATACGGCGGCGGCGGCCAGAGTGGATTGGGAGGGGCCGGGGAAGGGGAGAGAATGTGGCGCGGGAGAGGGCGTGGCATGTGAGAGGGCGTGGCATGTGAGAGGGCGTGGCATGTGAGAGGGCGTGGCATGTGAGAGCGCGTGGCGAGGGAGAGCGCGTGGCGAGGAAGAGCGCGTGGCGAGGAAGAGCGCGTGGCGAGGAAGAGCGCGTGGCGAGGGAGAGCGAGTGGCGAGGGAGAGCGAGTGGCGAGGGAGAGCGAGTGGCGAGGGAGAGCGAGTGGCGAGGGAGAGCGAGTGGCGAGGGAGAGGGCGTGGCGAGGGAGAGCGAGTGTGAGAGTGGTGTGAGAGTTGTGTGGGAGAGGTAGTAACGTAGGTGCGGTGTGTGTGTGTGGGGGGGGCTGCGCGGGGACGCCGTAACATTCTAACGAGCCCTCTTAGCAGGAGCGCGCAGCCTTTAATTGTGTTGTAATCTGCTGTCGCGCCACTTGCTGCTGCGTCTGCTTCTGCTCGGCGCCAGGCTGTCAGTCCCCTCGTGGCATCCTCCGACGCGGCGCTTCTCGTTACTCTGTTGCATACACGTACAGGACGTACCAAGTTGGCGAAAGTTAAAAACAAAGATGTTTTTAAATAAGAATACTATTTTCAGATTTTACGAAACGAAATGGATGCATTATTCCTGAATTCAAATAGTACAGTACAAATAGTACGAATAGTCAAATAGTACAATTTGTTTATTTCCCGATAAGAGTTTCTTTAATCTATTTTATTCGTTTTGCTCACTCATAATGGAAATGTAGCATCCCAAACTGCAGTTCTTGTAGCACACTTACCTGAAACAAAAGAAAAAATGTTTAGTTATCTTGACATGAAATATAGATCTTTTGACACAGAAGCACATATCTACACAGTATGTACAGAAAAAATCAGTAATATTTTCTTAGAAATTAGTTCTCATGTTTCGCATGTGAATTAAGAAAATAATTCCACTGATATATATGAGAGATGTGATGATATTTAAAAAGGAGATGTGTTTCAGATGTGTTTATTATTGCGACTATGGCTGATCAAAGACTTCCCGTGACCTTATCCCATTTAAACGCAACTCAATTCACACTTTCTTTCGCATACATACACAAACAGAGAAACCTCGAGAATTTTCTTGAAGTGAGAAACGATCCGACATAGTTCAGAACAAGTAGGTGAGCGGTAATCCATAAGAACTAGAAGAATGTGCGTTTGAGGTATCCGGTTTCTCTTTTCGAGTAGGTCAGCCGGAGGTTTGCGCTGATGTTTCCTTACAGACACGACGCGGAGCAGCGTGGCTAAACGTGGACCTCAAGGTTTCTTTCCCTACATTTCACCAATACATTTGAACACATCTCAGAAACAAACAAACATCCCCGAGAACTGGATCAAAGCATCTTAAAATGAAGAGGCAACTGTTGAGAAATAGTAAAATTCAATAATTTATAGGAAGCATCAAAGTCTGCCACCCAAGGCCAAAAGACGTTCGCCACGCGAATAACTTTGGTTGACCACTCACAGGCCTGAACTAAAACATACGGTTTAACGTGTCAGCGACCATGACGAATTCTGGGGCGCCAACAACCACAGAACGCAATGGGTTGGAACCGTTGGAAGTTTAGTAACCAACGACAATATTGCGCAGTGGTCATCGATGAATAAGCATCCTAGCTTCCCTCTCAATTATTACAGATTATGCAGAACAGAAATATAGACCAAAATTATTTTTCCGATAGAAATAGTGACAATATATGTTTAAATATTGTCAAAACTTTAATTTCATAAATATGCAATGTCTCCTGCCTTAAATTTAGTAAATTGAAGATTATGGAGAACAAAATATTACTAGAAATGAAAACGGTGGTTTCAATTTCTTCATATCTTTATATTGTGCTTTTGTTGCCCCTTTCTCTCTGTGTCGAGCGAATAACCACATTTAAAATATAAAAACGTCTTTGTGTTCCAGCTACACTATTACTAAGACACAATATTCCTACGTTGAGAACTATAGAGACTAGATTAACCCACCACAAAAAGATATTCCATAAATGTTTCCCTCTCATTGTCAGACGTATAAGCTCTTTCATTCTCTACGTGCACACAATCCTTCCTATATCGACCGGTTCTTTTCATCTCTTGAAGAACGCATATGCGCATTACGGCGAGTGCATTCCACTGGGCGAAAAAAATCACGATTTTCGGCGTCGCGCACTCCAGGCGATAGAGAGCGGTGTGGGGCGTGGCTGCAATTGCACCGACACAACTAAAAGGGACCAACATGGCGGCTTTAACACAACTGTCCCAATAACTGAACTGCTCCAATAGCACAAGAATTTCTAGAACACAAGTACTACTAGAACAAGTTTTACTTGAACGCAAGTATTAATACAACAACGCAAGTATTAATACAACAACACAAGTATTAATACAACAACACAAGTATTAATACAACAACACAAGTATTAATACAACAACACAAGTATTAATACAACAACACAAGTATTAATACAACAACACAAGTATTAATACAACACAAGTTTATCAGTACTTGGCTTCCTGACAACATCAGCTGTCACCCTCCGTAATATGAACAGGCTTCGTTTAAATAGAGAATTTACACGGAAATTGCAGCCAATTGGAAATTTTACAAAGTGAATAAAACATGTACGATATACTTGCTTATTTCCACAACAGCTCTAATACAAGATTCGGGCCATTATTTCCGTGTTCCGTCCCACTGTGAGGCGCGGGGCGGGGCGGGGCGGGGCGGCGAGGGGCCTGCGCAGTGCCACGCCCCCGGCGCGGCCCAAACCAGCCACCGTAAATCGCGCCGACGTTTAGGAGCCGCGCTTTGAGGCATTCGCCCACGCCCACCCCGTCGAAAGACGCGCGGAACGCGAGCACTAATGTCAAATGATACCTACAGCTACCGCGCAGCAGTTTCAAAGGGGGTCGAACACGCTTGGTGTACGCGCTAGTTTTACCCAAGGTCTGTCTGTAGTCCTTTGCGAATTGCCGTCCAACACCATTGCAAATTGAAGCTTGCGCTGCCATGTTGAGGGGAAATTTACGCGTCCCTTTCAAATTCTTCAAAATATAACACTCGTCCGCAATTCAAAAGGCCAGGGTAAGAATAAATGTAGGTCAAATCGAAATACTATCCCATTATTTAAACGTAAGATACGCAAAACTAACATTCAAACGTCAATATTTAACTATTCAGAACAACTGTATAAAACCGAAATGCCATTACTGTAATTAAAACGCCACGCGCCAAACGCCTACGCTCCAGCCAAGTAATTTTGAGAACATAAAGTTTATTTGGAAGCAGAACACATACAACTTTCTATTAGCAAAAATTTTACTCTCAATATTGAAGTACTCTCAGTATTGTCCATTACGTGATAGGTGCGTGCTACATTCAACTTACTGACGATGTTTCCGGAAAACATGTGATTTTGATAGGTTCAGTTGATTTCTTTCAATAAACGTCTTATTACAGTGAGTGTTGGAAGATTTCTTTCGTGCTGCCTCGTCACAGCGGAAACCGCAAACCGTATTCGAGGAGGCGCAAATGGTAATACGCAGGAGGAATTTTCGACTGATACGCACAGGGTCGCAAGTAGAACTAGTGTAAATCCGAAATTAAAACCTTTTTAAAATTGTAAATAAAGCAGAATATAGTGTGGCATTGTATGTATTATTTTGAATCGCTGTTAAGGAGTCTTAGGAGGAGGGTAGAGGTCACCAACTAGGTGCCCTTCCATCACCAGTAAGGCGGCCGCTTGATAACTTTTACAACACAGTAACAAGAAACATTGTAGACTCGCGCAGGTCGAAATCCTGTCGTATAATTAATAAGCAATGATTAAGTATGTCTCTACCAACCTTCGCAGGCTTGGACATAAGAGCACACGATTGTTTTAGCCGCGATTACATAGTTACGCTTATATCCAAACGCATATTATGTAAAGATTGCCTGGCCGGATATTACTCAGGCGTTTTTCCTAACAGTTTTGCCTACAACGGCATTTTAACCAGTGGCGTCGTTTGTTCAACGTTGAGTTCTTGTTTGTTCGTAATTTTGCAAAAACGTTTATTGGATATTATTCGTTACAGAGACTCGAGATGGTTTACTTAAATCGCAAAGGTCAAACGGATTCTAATTATAAGTGGACGATTAATCATACGTATTAAATATTAATTGTAAGCTATTTTCATTGAGAATATAGTTAATATTCAATTTATCAGAACGAATTGAAGAGTCAAGAATGTAAGAAACAATGAAGACTTCACGTTTCATAGCAGTGGAAGCAGAAACAAAACTTGCCTGCACGCTAAACAGTTAATATATCAAACTTAATACATTCACTGCTATTTGTATCTCATTTAGAGGAAAATATAAAGAATCGAATATCGAGTTAATTCAATACTGACATGAACGACATAGTGAACAATGTAAATGAAACATGTTCAATAATTACGTACTTCTCGTTACGCTAATTGTGTTTTAAAACAACTAATATTATTCTACCAACAAAGCCACAAATGTACAACAACAGTCGCGTTTCAACTACATTCATTCTTTCGCTCATTAATCTGCTATTCTGGTGGCAAAGTTACAAAGAGATTTCCATTACTGCAAATGATACTACGTTCGGTTCTTAGTTCAAGAGTAAACATTCCTTCTCTTTATTACCACCACCGATAACTACTTGATGTAAAACCCGAAACTGCCATTAACTAAGTTGCGTCAAAAGCGCTTTGCCAGTTTTCGACGCGGACTATCATTTGTTTTCGTTCCAAAACCGACACGACTCGCGAAGCGCAGTAAACTTTCAGCGCAGCAGATTTTCAAAACTCTGCTCTACGACCCGCATCAAGCGCGGAGCGTACAACGAGGCTGTAAAGTTCACGTTTAATGTCGCGGGCGCGCTAGTCAATTTTTAACCCGCGCCTCCCGTAGTAGTGAAGCGGCGGCAGGCCGCCATAAATCTTTCATCCGAGATTTTTATCTGCGCTCTTTACCGCGGACCTTGCCTGCAACTTCAAACAGAAACCCTGCAGAAACGGTGCCGGGAGGGGCTAGCCGGAGTTGCGGCGGGCGCAGACATGTGCCAACGATGAGGATCAGAACGTCTGAGAAGAGGCCCATACACAGTCAAGTGACACTCGCGAGTCGGTCTTCAAAGAGAGTAATAGTCGATACAGCGGACCGGCTTAGTTGGCTCAGGAAATCAACTGATGTCACTGCAGTGCCTCTCGCCAGTTGGTCTTCGAGTCCCGACGCGGGTAGCATTTTGCACAGTACCTACATACTAGCTAGGTTGCATTCACCCGCTGTCAGGAGATGAATTCTAGCGTACTGCTGTTCTGATCGATAGTTTTGAATGGTTGCTCCGATCAACATCAGCGAAAGTCAGAGCAGTACCAAAACAAACGGGCCACGGATCGCGATCTTTCCTTCATTTTATTTTCCTATCCTCACCCATTACTTACTCACACTACACTGACATGCACGATATTACCACACATGGGTGTAAGGAGTGAGATAGGGCAAGGAAGAGAAAGAAAAGATTGCGCGAGATCCGTGGCCCGCTTGTTAGTGCACTGATTGGTATTTACCTATTGTTTGATCGGGGAAACTATGGAAAACTACGGATCTGAGAAGTTGACCGCAAGAACTCTCCTCCAGACAGCGGGTAAACTCATCCCAGGCATCCAGCTCGTGTTGGGATTCGAATCCTAGAACTTCCCGGTCAGAGACACTTCAATCGCACGAAGGAAAACCGCGTATTGAGACGAGATGAGAGGAACGAGAAGCAGCTCCACTGCAGCCCCGCCTCCTCCGCACTCCACCAGGGCGCAGGCGGATGCGCAACCCCTGCACATGGATTCATTTATTGTGGGTCCGGGCGCGTCAGCTACCTAGGTCATTTGTCCCGTAAGTGTAATGCTTTTTTTTTCATCGGGAGGTGGCGATGACCTTCACCCACTGGATGGCGAGATCCGGCGCCGACCTACCGTCGACTAGGAGGATTTTCCCCAACCTCGTATCTTCCACCAGGAGGGCACCGCCCCGGCCAGAACAAGCTCTAAGCCCCCGACCAGTCTCCCGGCATTGTGGTAAGGTAGTGCATGTTATTGTAAGTGTGTGTGTAAGGGGTGATGATAGGACAAGGAAGAGGGAGGAAAGATCGCGCGCAGTCCGTGGGTCGTATGTTATTGCGGATCGTGCGCAGTCCGTGGGTCGTATGGCATTCACTTGGTGTTGATCGAAGAAACCACTGAAAACTAGCGATCAGTGCAGCTGGCCGCTAGAATTCTCCACCAGTCAATGACTGAATTCAACCTAGCTGACAAGCCAGTGTCGAAAATTCTGCCGCGGTGGGGACTCGAACCTAGGATCTTCCGGTCAGAGGCACAGAGAGGCAAGCTGCCGCCGGCGCGGCGTCTACCCGCAGTCTGCGTCGCCTGCATGGAGGCGTTGGCCTGCCCCAACGTCACACTACTGCCCTTAGTAGCTGCGGTGCTTATCGAAGGATCGAGTTGCTGTGAGAGTCATACAAGAATGAGCTCGGTTCGCGCGTCTCGCTCCGTGCTTTTGAGACTGCTTAAGATACGTCCATGATGGTCATTTAATGAGATCCTTTCACCCCCATATCGATTGTCCAAGGACCTCTGGTCTATTCCAAATACTCCAGTCTGAGGCTCACGACCGCACTGAGAAATCGTGGTGATCGTTAAAGGCCTCAGTGGGGTCAAGTGGACATAAAACGTTGAAGATTCGCGCGTCACAATCCGTGGTGAACGGGGTGCCAAAGGTATTACACCCGGGATAGCCATTTAATCGGATAGTTTCTCCAATATACTTCCATGTTGGTGCTCCCAGGAACTCTGTCCTGCCGTAGGTTCTTCGACCTGCGATCTCCACCAAGTTGAGTACTTGCGGGCCATCCCTCTTTGCATCCATTTTCTTTGTCTCCTCCAACCTTTTCCTTTCGAATACACTCTTGGCGTGCTGATTAGTTTGTTGTAAAGAGTTAACTTTCTTGTAAATAATTCGACGTTAATAATGGTTAACCACTAATCGAAAATTAAAGTTTTGAGGTGTTTCAAAGTTTTCGCTAGAGGAAGAAACATACACACTTTTATTAACTGATGGATTAAGAAGAAAATATTATGAAATCTCTTCGTAGGATTTCTCGTAGAATTCGTAGGATGTTTGACTATTCAAAGAATTCACTGCTGCAAGCGGAAATGGAACTCGAATCTTCCGGTATACGCCCAGAGGCTTAAACGAGCTACCATGATAACCTAACTCTTCGACCAGTCTTTATTAGTTAAGATCCCTGTGTCGCAAATTTTACATTTTACCATCGGGTCCCAGTTTTACGTTATTAGCAAAAACGTGGGAATATGTTCCGCCTTTCGTAATAATATTATCAACCCGTGAAGAGATCTCTTAGCTACTTGAGATTATGTAATAGTTATAAATAATATTCTGGCTGTTCTAAGAACTGACTGCCTCAGTCAGGAATAGAACCCAGTATACGCCCAGTTGTTCTACTATTTGAGCAGCCCGAGACAGTCAACTCTTGGAACAGTATTTCGGGACATGCTCCCGATAATTCTAGCATATTCATCTTGTGGCTGTGGTTTGTTGAAATCGATAGCCATGTGAATATATTAGACTTACTAGGATACTTTACAAATTTGTAGTAGACTGTATCAATTAAAACTCTTCTTTCAAAAAAATATTTTGTTCTGAGTTACCTTATAAGGAATAGTATATTGACCTGTGAGAAAAGAAGCTTCATTATTTTTAACAACTATTGATTTTAAATTTTTCCAGACCAAACTGAGTAATGAATATCTTTCCAAATTATCTGCTACACTTTTCATTTTGTTCGTTCGGCTTCATCGCCCATTACCAGATCACTTGATGTGAATAGACAAGAAAGTGAGCAGGAGTTAATTTCAGTTTCGGTGGAGAGTCCGCGCGCAGCGGTTCGTAAACAGATCGTAGCTGTTCGTGAAGAGTGTCGTCCCAGAAACATTGATATCGTCTGAAATAAATAATTGCGTCCGGCTCAGTATGAATGTGTTCTAATCAAAATGTACTGAAAAGTTCGTGTAAGGAATAAGAATGGCAAAAAACGTCTGTTTTGTTTTTAAAACATCGAAGTTTTCCACTAGAAACATCGATAAATCAACATTGAAATTTTGCTTTCGATGTTTTCTTCACATCGATATTTTGTTGTAGAAACATCGATTTTTTTTAAAAATTTTAATTATTTTTTTAATTAAGGGGTTTAAGCACGTTGTAGAGTAGCAGCAATCCATATCAATATGGTTGTTTTACGTCATCCTCTTTATCACGCTTCACATTTTCGCCTGTGCAATCTGAGGAAGTTTGGGAGCTGCTCGTGGTATGAATGTATGTTATCGCCAGGCGTGTCATTACTTGAATCGACAGTGAAACACGAAATCGAGAGCAAAAGAAGATGGACTTTTATTGTTAATTTTATTCTTTACATTCGATAATTTTTACATACTACTAACATGCTGCTAATTAAAAATGTATCCCTTTTACGTACTGTAATTAAAAATGGATAGGAAAATAGTATGTTTATTAGTCTATAATTAAAACATCGATATTTGAAACATCGACGGTTTCTCGTCGATGTTTTCATTGGCATCGAAAATCCTTTAGCGATGTATCGAAACATCGTCGTGTCGATATTTTGGTAAAATTTGCCATCAACAGCAAGGAAGCGGCGTTCGGGGCCAAGGCCCCCGCTTCCTGCGCAATGCGCCGCGAAGGCGTTGCTCAAGCGCCGAAGGCGGCAGCCGCCGCGTGGAAGTGCCAATTATCTCCTCGAGAGGGGGGGGTGCGCGTGAGTTTGCAGACGCATCAACTGCTATGGTCATTAGTCCCGTAAATGTACATGATATGGGAGGTGGCGGTGTTCCTCCCCTGCTGAAACGGGAGATCCGGCGCAGGCTTACACGTCGGCCTCTGCGCATTTCCCCTCTAGGGGTCTGCCCCAATCGGTGTATCGCCTCAACCGGGACTAACTAACCTCCCGACTCGTCTCCTTACATGTGATGTAGAGTAGTGGATGGAAGTGTGTGTATAAGAGGAGAGGAGGAGACAAGCAAGTGAAAAGGATGATCGCGAACGGTCTTAGATCCGTTCGTTAAGGTACCTCTCCGGTATTCGCGTGGCAGTAATCGCAGATACCACGAAAAACTCCCGATAAGAACAGCCGACCGCTAGAATTCTCCTGCCGGCAATGGTTGAATTCGTTTCAGCTGTGTAGCTAATGCCAAAATTACGCGTCTTTGCTTAATCCGAAGACTTTTCATAATGTTGATGGGAAAGATTTCGGTTAGGGACCGCTTGCTACTTTTCCAGCTGGCGTGCCATGGCGGCCCGCAAACCTTCTAGGAGTCTTTCCCCGGCATCCCGCCGCCAATCCGCACCCTAGTTCCTTGTGCTGAATCGACCCTTATAGAAAAATCATGACGTATACTAATTGTATCAAAAAGTTCTCGTTAATTGTAGTTAGTACAGGAGGGAGAATAGCAGAAACAGTGCAAGGAATGAGAAGGCGGCGAAGAAAGATGAAGTTTTTTAAATATAAGAAGTCAGTGGAGATGATCTGGCACGGAAGCAGGTAAAGACAACAATTGTGCATGGGTTCTGCAATCCATCAGACGATATGACGATGAATCAATTTCCAATCGGCACTTCACGAACAGTTTCCGTGAGACGAAATATATATATAATTGCAATGCTCTATTTTCTCACTTTTCGACTTCACATAAACTTCAGCGTCGAACCATCACCAAATTTGTCGACAGGTCGTATCCATTGCCAAGGTCACTTTAACAAATTTTGATACATAACTTAAACTGATAATAGGAAAAAAAGAAAAAGAAAAGATGAATGATGTGTTCTGTGAAATATTCACACGACACATGCTGAATAGAAAAGGAAACATACACTTTGAACAAAGTTCAGGTAAGTGGAAGGTTAAAGACAAACAACACGCGACGTAAGTCAGCAATCGACATCGTACTATATTGCCGAGTAACAATGCATAGCCTGCACTTTCTAAAAATTAATCAGTAAAATGCCAATGGTCGAGAAAACGCTGTAAAATCCATCACGGATAAATAACAAAATGTACGAATATTTACTTCAATGCCATATATTGAAAATTAATTTAATTCAGAAATCAAGAGCATCCAATAAAATTTTAATGTCTTCCACATCCACAGGTGAGTGTTTTGTTAAAAATACATATGGTTAATATCAGAATGAATGTATTTCATAGAATTACTAATCTTATCGCAAAAAGATGGGACATTTTTATCATAATATCATTTATCCTCAATATCCTAATCGTGTCAGCAACATTCCTTGAATTTCAGCAACTGGATGTCAAAATTCCAATGGACACGATTGGATAATTTACCCCAATACGAAACAATCAAAATTTGGAGGAGCCTCGTAACAGATGGCTAATGTGACACGTTATTATCGACTTTCGTTATGAACGCAACATAAAAAATTTACAAACATCTTGGCTCTTAGGAAGATTGGCAGGCAGTCGACAATAAACTCAATGCACAACACTTAAATAAAACCTAATTCGATACACTGATGTATTTTGGCGCAACACCTACAAATCCAACATTTAAATTACTTTATTATTACGATTTTAATCAAAAGTATTACCAGATACTACTAATGTTTCCTGCGTCACCTTCACTACGTTACATGCGTTGTATTTCCTTGTGATTTTAAAATACTATCTCTACGAACAGAAAATGAAATAAAAATATGATTCTAAATTCGTCAATAAATTATTAGTACTCTATTAGCTCTACATTTGTTTAATAATAGTTCTGATACCTGACTACTAAAATTCACAATGGAATTGCTAGTATAAGTTTTGATTATTTACATATAATATTGTATTTCATTATGTTCCGTATATATAAGCCAAAAGCATGTCCTTTGCTTAAGACGAGGAGCAAAAGATGGAACAGTGGAAGGGGCAACTGTCCGCCGTGATGAGAAAGATTCGTGATAAAACCTCAGAGAGCAAGACTGGGCATGAGGTTAAACACAATGTGCGGAAACAGACAGGGAAAAAAGCCACAAATAGTAAGAGCGTGCGTCTCAAATGTGCTTTTGACACCACTCTCGTCGACGCACACGCTACCTCCGCCACTATCCTCCGACACAGTCATTGAGACAGACACAAGCACTGTCGCCGGCACCGCCACTACGACGTCAAACGATGTGACTGCAGAGCCTATGACCATGAGGTCGTAGGGTCCAGGACGATCACACAAGATGTCTGACAATCGGACGATCACCTTATTATAGCCAGCGGTCTTTGCACTTCGCAGATCCGTCGCATGGCGACCGAAATAATTCATGTGCAGTACAGCTTATCTAAACTGTCTGGATAATTTGCGAAATAGCCGTGACATATCTACGGTGAAGTCCTAGGGTTCGAGTCGCCACGGTGTCAGGATTTCCGATACTGATTAGATAGCTAAATCGAAATCGGCCACCGTCGGGAGAAAAATTCTAGCGGCCCGTTGCTCTGTCTTCCATGGTTTCTCCGATCAACGTCAAGCGATTGCCGGTGCAGTACTCTAACAAACGGGCTGCAGAGCTCGCGCTATCTTTCCATCCGCTTCCTTGCCCGACGTTCACCCGTTACTTACACAAACACACACATACATGCACTTCACCACCACACATGTCCAAAGACCAGTTGAAAGCTTACGGTTAGGTCCGGCTCGAGTGGTGCCACACTGGTGGGAGATACGTAGCGGAAAATCCCACGAGCCGAAGGGTAGGTCGGCGCCGTGACTCGCCATTCAGCGGGGGGGGGGGGGGATAACCACCACCACCTCTCTCTATAAAAACATGCCCTGCACTTACGGAACGAATGACCTTAGCAGTCGAGTGCCCGGAAACACTAATCTATCTATCTATTGCATCACTGCATCGTCGTCACCGCTGCCACCGCTAGTGTCTCCATTGCCGCTCCACTGGCATTGCCAATCCCACCGCTCGCTACTGCCACCTCCGGCGCCGCGCGCGGCCGAGGACTCTGTGAGGACGCGGGCGTTGCCCAATCGGATTCCTCGGCAGCCGCGGAATGCGCCGCCGGCGCCGCAGCGGAGGCCCCAAGGGATTTCTCCTCTTCCGCGACACCTCTCAACACAACCCCAGGCGCACCCGACCTTGGGCCAAGCAATTGCACGCCCGCCGCCGGAGGCGCGTGCTCGCCCGGCCACGGCGCGCTTGCGTTCAGCGAGAAAGGCCTTCTTCTTCTTCTGTACATCACCAATGGATTGATTTATTGATTTGTGATTCCGGGCGCGTCAACGGCTAAGGTCATTACTACCGTAAGTGTATTGCATTTTTTTTTTATCGCGGGAGGTGGATTTGATCTTCTACGGTAGCTGGTGAAATCCAGCACCGACCTACCATCGGCTAGTGGGGTTTTCCCCTAACCAGGACTCTCCCACCAGCGGGGCACCGCCCCAGCCGGGACAAGCTCTACGTTCCCGACTGGTCTTCCGATATGTGTGGTAGTGTAGTGCACGATGACGCTGCAACTTAGAGGGCACTACCAGTCTGGGCAGTGGTCCGAACAGCGCCATTAAGTTCAAATACCGGTTTGTGCGTTATAAAGTTGACGTTTCTGGTCCGTAATACGAAGTACTAATGACGGAAGCATGTGTAAAGCCAAGAATGAAGCCAAGAAGAAAGCCATGAATATATATATATATATATATATATATATATATATATATATATATATATATATTCATTAACGAAATGAATAATTTCCACAACATCTTTAAGCAAATCATTATCAATATCATATACAGAAATACTGCACTTCAGTTGCTATCCGTTATTGATACCATATTTATTTTGTACACTGCTAGTATAAATTTGCTCCAACGAGGTGCATCATTTACGTTTCAATATGGCACAAATCCCACTTATGATAGCATGGTAGATCGAAGTTACACGCCAACGTATCTTGAATATACATGCAATCTTATATTTTTCAATTTCTCTAATGAGAAATTAGGTAAACATTAATTCCTATTGCCGCTATACAAATCTTGAATGCCTTATCTACATTGTGAGTTTCAGTACCATTTAGAGAAGAGAAACTGGCATACCTTGTATCACAATAAAGAAAAATTGTGAATGCTTTGAGAAATGTATTCTCAAGACATATTGTAAGGTTCTTATTGGAAAAAATAATATCTTGAACTCAATACATTAATCTCCAATGCGACGTTAATAAAACTCAAAGAAGTTGACATTCTCATTCACTGATAAAGTTCTTATTTCAAGTAAAAAACAACAGAAAGGAATAAAAGAATTTCAAGAGCCAGCCGGTCGGCAATCGCACATGAAGTCAACAATAAACTAGCAGATTTTGGAAAAATCTGTTATGTGAAGATATACGAATATGTTGCATCAACGGGGAGCCTCGCATCGCAATGACCTCACCCCATTCCTCCCCATTGTGTGCAGTCTCTCGCATGACTTATGCTATTCGGCGGCTTTTTCATCTGACAGGCAGGGAAGGGGCAGCAATAACTTTCGCGACTTCGACAGCGTCTGCGACAGCGCGCCCCATTCCTTTACTTTATCGAAGTTCTTCCTCGCGCATATCTTCAGCGGAACAGCGACCTCTGCAAATTCGCGCTCTTTGCCGCCCTGAAATGGCGTCTGGAAATTTGCACGCTTTTGGAGCGTTTTTCTTACATTCAAGTCCAAAGCACGAATAGTGTAACTCTAAAGCAAAGCGACTAGAGTATGAAAATTCGCATGATTCGACTTTTGAAACGCAAGAGCGTAAAGGCGACACTGGCAACCTTTGAAAGAACGAATAAAAAAACAACAAAAAAGGATTACCATTTAAAAGTTTCTTCCACACACACGCACGCGCATTCTATTCTCAAATGTCAATTAAGAAGAACTCCAGTCCGTCGAGATTCGAAAGAAGGAGATTCTGGATGCAGGGATGACAACACGAAAAACAGTTTAACAAAAAGAGAACAGCTTCATGTGCAGGTGGCGCTAATGAATTTGAAAGTACACGAGTAAATTTCAGAAAAGTTTCTGGAATGTACGAGTACAAATTATGGGACAGGTAAAAAAAGTTAATACAGACATTCAATTCGGTGCAATCAGTTGCCGTCTTTTGACTTCATTTGTCATCTAAAATAACAATGAGCATGTGCACAGCAAGGCTTCAGAGTGTGTTCAGCAAAAAATGAAAAATAATGCAAATACCTAGTACTTACACTATGAGTTCCTTTGTAACAACATGGTCACAATATTTCAATTTTCTGTTTGAGTAATCTGCAAGTTTTCTTTTGGAGAGTAGGGAGAGGGGAGCGGAAACTGTATACGTTCTCGGAAACTGTATACGTAAAATCAGAACTCGAAAAAGTTTGCGCGATCTTAGTAAATTGATTACAGTAATTTTAATAGATAAAATTTCATTAGCAAATACATACATAATTTAAAATATTAGAGTATTTGGAAATTAATTTCAAATTCATCCGCGATTATTGAATATTTCAAGTACTCGTGCTGTGACAGCGTGTCACAGCATAAGTACTGGGACAAGCGTGTCACAGTATAATACAAAAATGATAGTAAGATATAATTCACTGCAATTTTACATTCGTATAACTCTTCAAACGTAACCATATTAAACATAGTGTCATTGTTAGCATATATTTACCCGTTAAATTGCTAAAGAATAATTTCATTACATACAATCATTGTCTAGCGAAGCTACTGAAACTCTTGCCTATCCTGTGTACCTTCTCTACCAAAACGTCAAAAATTGATAAAAGCACACACCGTTGTTCAAAGAGTTGATGTTTGGATTTACTCTTACGCGTTGCTGCCTCGTGTTCTCGAAAATACAGTTTGCATTCAACAAACCAAGCACGTCATCAAAACCCATTTCGCCACAAATCTGAGGAGACATGTTTGCTCAGTGATTTATTTACAACCTCTAAGTCAGGGGCACAAGTAACTTTCCAGTGAGTCTGCGTAAGAAGTACGCAAGTTTTCTCGCTGTGCATAATTTCATACTAGATGACACGATATTACGCTTGCAAAAATGAAGTCAAGGAAAAATATATGAATGATTTTTATTAAAAATTTACATTAAACGTATGAAACTTATAGATATTCCAAGTACATTAATCAAAACACAATCGTTATAATATTTGAGAAGGAAACAAGGATTAATTTACATATAGAGCTAAGTTTTTAGTACTGCCATTAATAGTTATTACAAAAGATCAAATTAATACTTCAAAATGTTAAAAATAGTTATTCATAGAATATGCTTGTGGACAACACAATAGATGCGCTGAAATAATAAATTTCCTCAAACAGATTTTCAATGAAATTTTTGAAACATCAAATATGTAATAAATATACTTAAAAAAGCTAAGACCATAAATGGTAGTGTAGGTTGAAAAGCAGACCAAAGTCCTAGAAATAGTTTGGGATTAATATTTATTACATGACATATACAATAGTCGTAGAATAAGGTAGACAACTAGTTAAATAAAGAGAAATGTTTCATTGAAAATTAGAACCGAGTTAGGTTATCATTGAATAAAAATATATCTCATCGTATAGGCGAGTGTTGGATCCAGACTTGAAAGAGAAGAATGTTGATAAATATTTTTTCTTTCAATGTTTCAACTGTAGTCCCTTAACATTTTAGGAACATATTTAAATTATTAATTATTTTCAATTATACTCAACACCTGTTCAGAAGCAACTCAAAACCTCTTCAATATAGATAGAAGATATCGTTCAAATTATCTTCAGTATATTCATTTCTGGCCGATGGGAATTGAGTCCTGAATAGACCTGGTGAGCATCACGACATATCGATATTACAGTGCTGAGATAATTCCTGAAGTTTAAGATATCCAGACAGATGACAAACCTTCAAATCGGTTCAGCCATTTAGAAGGGTTTAACCGTCAAATATTGTTACTTTAATTCTCAGATATATAAATTATATTTACCCGCGGCCAACTCTATGACATGCGTGTTTGTGCATGGTTACGTACATTGAAGTTCGCGGGTTCAAATTTTACAGGGGTGCTGGATTTTTGACGAGCGGAAACTCATCAGTGAGCCATAACACACTAATAGCCCATAAAAAAACCGGCTAAATGCGCGGCAAAATTCAATCCTGCGACAATTTCCATCCTAATCTCCAGTGTTCGTTCGGGCAAGGAACATACTAAGTATGCTAAGGGATGTGTAACTAAACTGTGACTGACTGCGTAGTTTTGTCTGTACTCGTGGTGGTGATCATCGGAGTCAAAAACTAGTTGGTAGTATTGGGCACTGACACTCGAACTTTGAAATGTCCGACAACCCAGCTATATGGCCGGTGTGCGATGAAGATATATGCAAAGCCCAGGCAACAGAAACAAAAACATCCACCAACAGAGACTTACACCACTCCATGCGGGCTTTAGAGAATCCCATCCCAGAGTTTATTTACTTATTTTTATTTATTTACTTCAAAAACAGTGAAAAGACTGTGGTTGACGTTCCATGAGGCAGAAGTGCACGTTTTCTTGAACACTGGAATTCCTGCTCTATCTCTTATACTATATTAAACTGAATTATGAATTCGCAACGAGTGTATTTCGCAATATTTGATAAACTTGATTATAATACTCGCTCTCGTGAAACAAAAACTATTTGCAAGGAAAAATAAGCTACATATTTTGATTCCTCACGTGAAGCAATCAACTTACAGTCACGGGAACATGAAGAATTTGAATTTTTCAATTACATTTCCCACTGAGTTCAAGAAAATGTGCCTACATGGTGAAGCAAAATTAAATGTTCAGAAGCAAAACAATGAGCTATGCCAACATTTGCTCAATGGTTCTGGGGAAACTGAAGAAAAAATCTGATTAATTCATTTGATGAATTGATTAATTGATGTTTCCGGGCACGTCAACTGCTAAAGTCATTAGCTCATCAGTGAAATGAATGCATTATCCCAGGAGATCAGAGGCGCTAGAATTCTGCCCCCGGCCGCTAGTATTCTGCCCCCAGGCTGCAGTTGAATTCGACCTTATGTAAAAGGAACATTCAAAAAGAAACGAGCAGGAGGCCTAGGAACAAAAAACAGTACCTGTATGTCAGAAGCATTGGCCCTGGCTGTTGAGGCACTTGATCCACTACGATACAAGGCGGTGGATGTCTGCCTTGCATCCCGTAAAATTCCTGGATGTGCGTTGTGAACAAGTTCCGGTCTAACTGCTTGACGTCGTCGTCCGAGGTGAATCGTTTGCCCCTCAAAGCCCTTTTTTAGGGGTCCAAATATGGCGTAATCGCTGGGAGAGAGGTCTAGACTCTATAGACGGTGAACGAGTACGCCCACTGGAATTTCTGAAAGAATACCGTGTTTGTGTTGGCCGTTTAAGGCCCATGGGGTCATTCTTCTCCATGGCAATGCAAGGTTTCATACGGCCAACATAATCAGCGATCATATAGTCATTGAAGTGGGAGGTTGTCGGTCACCCTCCATTCAGTCCAGACCTCTTTCATCGCAATTACACCCTTTTGGACCATTTTGGGTCTGAGGGGCAAACGAATGACCTCAGACGACGACGTTAAGCTGTGTGTACGAACTTTTTCACAACGCAGCCCCGGAAATTTTACGACACAGCCATTCACCGCCTTGTGTCGCAGTGGGACAAGCCTGAGCCAATGCTTCTAACTTATAGGAACTGGTTTTTGTTCCTAGGCCTCCGGCTCGATTGTTTTTTAATGCTCCTTACTGCTTGCGTGGGAAATCCGCCACCGACGGGAATGGAACCCTATGAGTTCTCGGCGCAGAGCCAGTGGCGCCGAGGGAGCTGGGGCTGAGGCAAGCGGCCGACGCGTGTCGTGGGGGCGGGGCCGCTCCGCTCCGCTCCGCTCTCATGCGCTGAATTGGCCGCGCGATTTACGGCAGCGGCGTCAATCAATTGCCGCCATTAGTCGCGCGTCACGCCGAGACCGAAACAGATGTTTCACCGTTCTGTCCACGAGGCGATTAGACGATTCTTTTGACAGCTTCTAGAACAGTTCAGCATCGCTCGGCGAAGCACTCTTCTGCTAGCGTACGGGCTGTAGCGCCAGCTGTTAAAAACCTAGAGTCTGTTCAGTGCATGTAATTGGACGTTAGGAGTAGTTTTCACTGCTTACATTGTTGTGCATATATCATCGATTTACGACTTCAGATGTATATCGTCACTGGAAATTATAATGTAAGAATTGATACAAATCATGTCGGAAAGCAGATGAGAGTATATATGCGTGTTAATTAATCATCAAACCGATGTAAACTGAAAGGAATAAAAACCGAATTTCGAAGTGGCAGCATTCGTTACTTTTATAAAGCTTTTAATTAAACTCAAAATAGATACAAAATTTTAATCACAAAATCATTCATGTATATATTTTTTTAAAGACCAAATTATACTTTTTGTGCTCTTTCGCTACACAAATACATTGATATCATGGAAACATTATCCAGGCGGATGATTACAATAATAGGGAGTAAAACGGCTCAAGCACAAGCTGGCCAGCACTTGTGATATAAAAGTGAACCATTTCCAGTTATTCATCCCCGACGATGCTTCTCAATTTGGCTGGGCATCAATGATCAATCGCAAAAGGTCGCCAACTGGCAACATGTCGCTGCGGCTGCCCGCGCGTCCTCCGAAGGCTTCGCTCTGGGGCGGACGGGGCTCACGCACGGGGCATTCGGCGAATGGCGAGCGACCGAAATGCGGATGGATTGCTTGCTATTTGCTCGCCGTAACCGCCTAATCATCTACCGGTCTTTTGAACACACCGACGGAAACATTCGCCGGCCACATCGGCTTCTCGGGAATGGGCGAGCAGCCGCAACTCACTACTCCACGAATGCCGAATGTGTGGACCGGCTTAGGTGGCATCAACTGATGTCACTGCAGTGCCTCTGACGGGGAAGTCCTAGGGATCAAGTTCGGACAGTGGGAGCATTTTCGATACTATCTGGAAAGCGAGGTCGAAATGAGCGGATGCTCTTTGAAGGAGAAATCGAGTGGTCAGCAGCTCGATTGTTAGTTTTCCGTGGTTCCTCCGATCAGCACCAGGAGAATGCCGGAGCAGTACGTACCAAACGCGCCACGGTCCGTGGGCGATCTTTCCTTCAAATTCATAGATAATATGTATGCGATATTTCCTTCCCCTCTCTTGCCCTACCCTCACCCCATCATTATATACACACTTACATGCACTTCACTACCACACATTCCGAGAGACCAGCCGGGAGCTTATAGCTTGTTGCGGCTGGGGCGGAGCCCCGCTGGTGGGAGATACCTGATTCGGGATAACCTCGCAAGCCCACGGATAGTTCGCCCTCGGATCTCGCCATCCAGCGGGAGGGAGCACCGCCACCTCCCGCGATAAAAACACGCACTACATTTACGGGACTAATTACCTTAGCCGTTGACGCGCCCGGAATCAGTAATGGATCAATCAACCGAATGTGTGGAGCCGCCACAACGCGAGCACCGAACGTCTGACCAATCAAAACAGCAACCAATACATCACAGTACCCACTATTGGGAATTTGCTTGCCGAACGCGTGGAAGACCCTTTAGTTATGCAGGGGCTGGGATACGGCTTTGATGAGGTACCTCCAAGTAATGAATTGGAGGTGGAGTTAGTTAAGCAAATTCGTGGAGTTCGAAATGGTTAAGGCGTTAAATTAGAACGACAGAGATGGCATTAAATAAGTAATGACTTTGATGTGACGCGTTTGCAATTTTTGAAGTTGGCATTGGAAAATAAATTCTTTGCAGGAGGAGATGCTAAAGCAATAATATGGAGCTAGTGTTTGTGAAGCAATGATTTGGATGTTTGCTAAGTTAAGAAATGAATTGAAGTTGATAAATGCTATGAATGCGACGTTAGCGAATGTGTATTGCAAAGAACTTATCAAATAACATAGTTCAACAACAAGGTCCGGGCTATCGTTTCGTCATTTATAGTTTTGACATTTATAGTAAAGGACAACATACGAAATGTCAGTAATATGTAATCGAATCATTGTAAAAAATCTTTAATTAGCAAGAAACAAGCTACTATCAGAACTTCATCTACACATATCTATAAATCTCTGTTCCCATTCATCTCAATAATAAATTATAATCGAATCAAAGTACGGCGAAACTTGGCATACAGACAAATGATCCTACATTCTAGCTTGAATAAGAGCATATGGTGTCGTGTTGCAGTTCACAGGATGTCCCACATAAAAGAAACTATTAATCATTTGTCAGTCACTAGTGATGGGCCTCGCTTGACACTACTCCTGCGACAATGAAAGCAATTTTTTGCAGCCGTCACGCACCAACGGTATGCCTCATCAACGTAGTTGTTAGCGTCGGATCATTCATAATTCAGTTATAACTAATCATAAAATATCTTACACGTATACATCTGCCATGCATGTATCCATCATTCACCAATTGGCGTAATTAATGTTCGATTAATATTTTTACTGTTTCCAATCTTATTGGTCAATTCCATTTTTGCAAAAAAATCCTATTTCTAAATGGAATCTGAGCGTTTATTTATGAAAAACTGGATTAGTGAACAGTACTTAACAACTTAACAATTGTATCTAAAAAAAACTTATCGAAAATGAGAATGGAATAACAAAATTAGAAACGATAAGTTGCTGAATTGTATTCGATAGCCTACAAATTCAAAGAACAAAGTATTGGCACGTGTATTACGTCTTTCCTGTTTGTCTGAATTAAAGGATCTATGTGTTAAAGATATAATTAGATTCGTAACATACTGATGCTGCTACGAATATAATTATTCCGCATCCCTACTCCTATCCCCTACCGACATGACTAGGCGATCTCATCACGGTCAGAAGAGTTGTTTGGGGTCGACGCTTATGCCCAAAATGTATTTGGAATATAGTTCTCAATTCCACCAGGAACAGCAATGATTTTGCACTACATTTCTAAAATATCTATTTCGACACGAAATAGCCAGAATCCAAGATAAAGGTTTAGTTCTCTCCAAATTTCTTAATTTTTAACTGAACAGACTACATTTATAACAGACATCAGAAATTTCAAGTTTTGTCTGTCTTTCATCGCTTCCTTCGCGAATAAACAAAGCAAATAAACTCTGACAGAAGAGTTGTTTGGGGTCGACGTTTATGTGCAAAATGCATTTGAAATATAAATCTCAATACCACCGTGAAGAGCAATGATTTGTACAACTTGTAGCGAAGTACCAATTTCGATACAAAATAGACAGGAACCGAGGTACAGGTTAAGTTCTCTCCAAATTTCTTAATTTTTAGCTGAAGAGACGACATTTATAACAGACGTCACTCACTTCATCTCAGAAGTGTGTTTCGTACCTCCGCCGCGAATAAACCAAGCAAATAAACCCGGACGGAGAGGCTGTTTGGGGTCGGCGCCTGGTCCAAGGCTGGCGGGGGGGGGGGGGCAAGGGGTGGTCAAGGAAGGGCATCGCGGGCCTCCAATCTCCCTCCGCTCCTAGGCGAGCTATTAAGCCGGCTTCCGGCAGCGCGGCGCGGCGCGGGGCGGGCGCTTATCTTGATAGGAAGTGCGCGCGGCGCGCAGGGGGCGTCGCCCGGGCTCCGCGCAGCACCTGCCGCCGCCGCCGCCGCCGCCGGAGCCTATCTCTTTCATAGAGAGGCTGCAGACGCGCTGGGAAGACCCGGAGCCGCGTGACCTCAATGGAACAAAGGGGGCTCTCTTGCCTCTACTGGCTTTCTACCGTTGGCAGGATATCGGCTGCGATCTCTCAATCGGTGAAGGCCTCCCACGAGATGCTTCTTTGCCTGCGGTACTAGAGGTTCACTACGATTCTCTCCGCTTTCTTTATTAACTAATTATTTAAAAAATAACTTAAATCTAACTAGCCGGGAAAGCTGCAGATGATCTGAATATAATTACAAATGAGAAAATGTTTTTATTTTTGCAATTATTGGGAAATGTATACTGATGACCAAAGTTTAAATTCCACCATGGAAATCGAGACATGAAATTTATGCCCACAAACTTCCCGTCTTTACCACTCGTTTTCCACTTATAATATTGCTAAATACAGTTCATTTAAAAACGCGAAAGGAAACATTGAAGTCCCGAACGGATTTTTAGGAAAACCTCTATCTCCTACGTACAATCTTAACTCACATTTTACAGCAGCTTTTATCTTATCACGGTTTTTATCACAAACATCAATGAATGAATGACTGTCGAGTGTGTCACGTACACAAATGTGAGGAAATATCCTATGGATGTTAAAGTACTATGTGGTATTGAATTCAGTTTACTTACAGAGAGACCTCTTTCCGCGTCAAATAGACAGATGCATAGCAATATTTTCACTAATATTTGCGACAGGGTAATACGGAGTTGAAGAATTGTCTTAGGGTATTTCTGTTCATCATTTTTCTTAATCCATAAGTACATTTAACTATTTCTGTGCTTCAAAAAAGTCGATGTAACAAACTAGCTCCTTTTAATATGAAAATTTACAAAAACTTCCTTCACAATTTAACAGAAAAAGGCACTCAACCACTTGAAATGAACCCTAAATTAAAATTCGAATGTAATAAGAAAGTCATAACACTCCCACATCAGAGGACATCTTGTTGAAATGAAAAGGTAACATTTAATTCTCCATATTTTTCTTGTATTCTTCTTAATAAAGGCTCATAACATGAAGACAAAACATTGATTATCGAAGTATTGTGACCTTTTTAATGTAAATTTAATCAACAGCTTTTGGTTTTAATGTGTATGAAATTAATTGTCGTACATCAAATAGTAAGACATGGGCTAAGTAATTTTTCGGTTTGTTCAAATTTTCGTCTCCTCAGAAATACCTCAGCGATCACAAATATTCACAATCAGAAAGCTAATTAAACTTTTAAGAACAATAATACGTTTCATTCGAATTCGACTTCTACATTTTCCAAAGTAATTATTGAAAACTGTCACTTGAAACTTTAAAATCAAAACCACTGTAATCCAAGAAGCGTGCCCCAACAACATCGAGAGATGACGCATCCAACAAACGAAAACATTGCGGCTCCCGACCTGAAAGGGACGTGTCAGTGGCAGACGCGCCCCCAACAAAAGGGCTCCTCGCCACCGAAGCGCGGCCGCGTGCGAGTGGCAGCGCGTCACAGAGGAGGAGCCCACACGTCACGCACACGCGCGCCCAGCGCCTCGCGCGTAAACACGCGCCCGTTGCGCCAGGCAAAGGCCGCATCGACCTACGCGCTGCCCCCTCCAGGCAACCGCACATTTCGGTTCAGGCTTCCACTTCCGTTTTGATACTCTTCCAAACGTTCATCCTATAATCTTACACGACGGGTAACCACACATTTCGGTTCAGGTTTCGACTGCGTGAAGAAAACAGGGTTATAGTTTTCATGGTGTATCTGGGGTTCTTTGTTACCACCTATCGTCCGACTCTTATGTTATGTATGCTTATATTCGTCTTCACAGAAAATACCATATGCTAGTAAAAAATTAAAAGAAATCAATATGGCGGACAGTAGGCACTATTTTCGTTTTTGTATTTTTCTTAAAGGATTTGAATTTCCTTACGTGAAGTTATGCGTCTTGATATCCTGCATGTATAAATTCGTATATACTGTGGTGTATAAATTCGTCTTGATATCCTGCATGTCATATACTACACAAAGTTTCTAAAAGCACTGACAATAGACTCCATTTTGTTGATTTGTAGTTCATTGGTCGATTAAAAACTTTTAACGCTAGAAAGGTGGAGCATAGACAGGTGATTTTTTCCTCCTGTTATTTAAGTATTCTTTTTATTTTGTTTGAACCAAATATACCAGAGACCGAACGAACACAAATGGCAGGAATCGCTCCCGGAATTCCAGTTCTGCAATTGCAAAATACTATTCGATCGTTTCGTGAGCCATACAGAAAGTGTGCATTCCGAAAATTTTCCGACTATCCAGAACGGAAACCCTTCGGCAGCCATTTTTTCCTCCTTAGGAATGAACTTACGTGACCGGAAGATTTTAAGAATCACTACATTAGTGGATGGTTGTTCGAAAGTGTAACTTTCAGAGCATGCAAAACTATATCCTATTTAAAATATTTATTTTCAGTTGTATTATTTATATCCCAATTAATAAATGACGGTATATATAGTATTATTAAAATTCATTATTACATTTACATTATGGTAGCACGGATTCAGCGTTGTAAAATTGGACGCAGTCTTCTTGAAGCCAGTTCCGTCCTTGGCTAATGCGAAAATTATGTCTATTTTACATGCGATCACGTGCCATGACAGCAAAGAGGTTGTGTGCAAACTCAGTCTAAAATGATTGGCATTATTTGCTCTATTATACAAACACTAGAGGGTATACAATTAGCAATCTCTGTTCCCCAGATCACCAAGAACATCTATCACATTATTAAAAGGGTGATTTAATAAGAAATGAATATTTTTGGTGACCAGTAATTTGATGAGTGAAAATTTTAATTCTCAAATAAAATGAATCATGGAAGAAATAACGGATTTCCTAGATGAAAACAGTATATTCCACGTAATGGAATTCCCTCCCCAACAACTTCCTCTTCTTCAGTACACACCACACGGCGGCAGGGAATGCCCTGATGAGAGATCCCAATGTACTACTGTTCTCCGTGAGTCGTGGGGACGTTCACTATAGGACGACGATGCTACTTCTCGGCAACCGGCTTTGTCCACAGCTACCCGCCAGGATATTTCTTTCGTCTCCGAATGTGTGAACTGCGTCAACATCTTTAGCTATTGTTTCCTGGAAATTTTGAATTACAGGAAGTTTATGATGACACATCTAATGGTCTGAGAAGAGAAAGAACAAAACATAGCTTTTACAACTTTGGTAAATTGACAGATAAATGGTCTATTGATGCAACTATTCTTATTTATGCATTTATGATTCATCAACAAAGGAAAACACACCCACACACATATCGGCTGATGATGAAACAAAAAGGGCCTTACTCCTAGCCCCTCAATTTCCACACCAATTTTTCATTTTTTGTTCTGAATTAAAATCAATGTTGCCTTAAATATAGTTGTCTTTTTTGAACATATTTCAGAGCAGGCAGAATATGATGGAAAACATTTTTTCTTATCCAATCACCATTACCCGGCATTTACTTACATGTTCGAAGCAAATAAAATTTTTATGAACTTTATAATAAAGCTTATACCAATAAAGATGCTTATTATTTCCTATGTAATAAAGGGTTCTCGTTGAGTCGATACAATACATAAAAATTAGAAAATATGTCAAAATATTAAAAATAGAGTTCGGATAAGATAATTATTAGTGTATATAAAACGTGGCAAAAAACATTTTGCACTCGTTCGTAATTTGAATGCTTATCAGTTAACTTGCTCATAGGCTCTTTTAGCCACTTGTATGATAAATAACTAATTAGTGCCTTCCTTCATTTTATCTTAAATATTCATAATCGATTTATCTACAGTTCATTCACCAAAGCAGAGTAAGTCTTTCACAATTGAATTCTCCGAACTCAGCGCAAACAAACCTGCGTCACAGATCTTCACATACAAACAAGGAAAATGGTCGATCGGTCTGTCACTTGCAGCCTGTTCAATAAACCAATCAGCTTCATTGTGTGGTGTTGACCTCGCGTCGCATCCAGCCGCGTTATGCGGCGCGGGCGCAGAGACAAAGCTGTCGCGAGCACTGCTCAAGCTGTGCGTTTCCCAATCTCTAGTTAGGAAGTACAGAAAAACACTACGCGTGTTCGAGCTGCAAAAAATTAATAATTTAGAAATTGATGCATTAGAATGGAATTCATTTCGATCAAATATAAAATTAGATGTTTTAATCAAAATGTGCACAGGTCAATAATTTTCAAAGAAAAAGCATTGCCAAAATTCATTAAATAATTCGTTCTTCAACTTCAGAAAATGTTATTGCGGAGAGTATATACTGGTTTGCTCATAAAAATAAATTATTATTCACATCTACCATCATTAATAAAATCGAAAACAGAATCAACAGATTCACCAATAGTTTGCTAATGTTTCCTTTCTAGTATACCAGCAGGTGCTCAAACTAATCATAAAATTTAGTGCGGAATCTTGGAACTTCTTTAGAAATAATGAAGTAGTGTTACTGTCGGAAGATTTAGCTATTAAAATACAAGATGTACTGACGCCCGGAACAAATTCTGAACGAAGATTTCGAAAAGTACTTTGTAGAATGGTCAGGTAAAATGAAAATAGGAATTCTTAGTCAACTGACATTTTCCCCTAAGGACATTTTGGTAGGTATTGCTCAATCTTGTCTTCGTCCAATTATCGTGTCGTCACGAAATACCGCCTGATGTGAATTTAATGAGAAGAATGGAATGCGCAGGTGGAGAAGCTAATTAGTTTGTCTTACACACCGTTTACACAGAAATGACGTTTCTGAACAAAATATTTCCATATTAGCTGTGATTCAGAATCTAAAATTTGACTTCATCTAAGAACGCAGGAATTATCAACTACTGAATTCATTTCGTTCCTACAGCTTTCAACACTTCTCTGTTATTAGTGACGTTTCGTACTTTCTTGAAAGACGAAATTCTCGTTACCAGGTTACAATTTATTGTCAAGTTCTTACTTTTCAAGTTCAAGTTCTTCTACTTTTACATTGTCAATTTTCATCTATTCAGTGTCTAAATATGAATTTACAATCACACGTCAAGAGAGATTGTTAAGGAATAAGAGCTTCACTTATTATGTCCAGCATACTTGGCAAATTATTACATTACTAAAATCCATCTTCCACAAAATTGAAATAATCGTTTATTTAAACATAATCTATGTTAATAAAAACAGAATCAGGACGTTTTATGCTTATTTCTTCAAACCCATCAGGCTTATATAATAATACATCTAGATAATCAATTGTGCAATTCATACACAAATAAGACTTTTAGCTTACGAAAGAGAATTATCTGAACAGAAATAAGAATAATTGGGGTCGATGTGGGGGTGTGGATGAAGATAAGGGCCACAAGTAGGAGGAGCAGGGGGATGAAGTTAAGAAGGAGTAGCAGGAGGAGA
This sequence comes from Teleogryllus occipitalis, assembly GCA_011170035.1. NCBI lineage: Eukaryota > Metazoa > Arthropoda > Insecta > Orthoptera > Gryllidae > Teleogryllus > Teleogryllus occipitalis. The sequence goes on from BLKR01000273.1 coordinate 216,253, forward strand.
AAGAGCAGACATAAGAGGAGCATAAGGGGTGAAGGGGATGAGACGGAGGAGGAGCAGAAATAAGAGTTGGAGTACGAGAAGAGGATGAAGAAGACGAGAGGAAGACGGAGGCTGGGCAAAAACGGTTATGTCTAGGCAATTGCCTGTTGAGGTCACAAAGACACGTACATATACTCGACAAATCGGTTAAAGAAGGCGTCATTTTCTTCAAACACCTGCACCGTGTCACACAAATCATCAAGTGGTTTCGGGAGCTTCGAGCTTGTCACGGCTGAGGCAGTGCCCCACCGGTGGGAGATACTTGGTTGGAGAAAACCTCGCAAACCCACATGCAAGTCGAGACCGTGTCCCGCCATCCAGTGGGGAAAGATCACTTTCACCCCCCGTGACAAAAGCACGCACTTCTCTTCCAGGACTAATGACTAATCTTAACTGTTAACGCGGCCGGAAACACTAACCTACGAAGAGGCTTGGCCAAGTGCCTCAGCCGTACGGCCAGGCTGTCGTCGACCCTTACCTTGACATACCACTGCGTCTTGGGGCGCGGGGACTTGAGGTTGGGGCCGGCGCATGCGCACTGCAGCAGCATCCCGCGGAAGATGCCTCGGCAGCTGCCGGACGGCGGGTGGTCGGCGTCTTCGGCGGCGAGGGTGGGCCCGCCCCCGCCGCCGCTGCCCGGGCGCGAGGGCGGCGGCGGGGGCGGGGGCGGCAGCGCGCGCGCGGGCGGCGACGACGGCGACCCCGCCCCCTTGGCCGCCACCGCCCGCCGGTGCTGCGCGTCGCTCAGCGCCAGCAGCCCGCGGTACACCTCGCCGGGCACCAGCGGCGCGCCGGGCACGTTGGCCGGCCACAGCATGGCGGCGGCGGCGGCGAGCGGGAGGCGCGGCGGGCGGGCCGCGCGCGCCGGGCACGCCCCCGCCGGGCTGGGCAGCGCGCCCGCGCCCCGGTCCCCTGTCGCGGCGATCGCGCACGGCCCACTCCCCAGCGGGCGCGGGAACTTCAACTTCAATCAGATGGTAGCGACGGCGTTCACAGCATCACCACTGCACGCGATTCTTTTCACAAGGACGAGTTGTCTATTCCGTCGCTCACGTGAGTTCATAAAACGTAACAATTTATCTTCACTCCAATACACACTTCTTCACACAATGGTTACTTAGCGAAATATACCGTAACCAATCAATAACCTACGCATATTATTAATAAGCTTCGCACAATTTTTTCCATTCCGAACGTAGGCGTATGACTCTTCTACGACTCACCCTCTTCTTTCGTAACTCGACAGCAAAAGCGTAATACCTCCGAAAGTGAATCGGCGCTCGCGCCGGCGCTAATTCCCTGCCGCGAGTCGCGTGACCGCGCGTAGCACAGGTCGCCTCCCGAAGCAGCGAAGCGGCCGTAGGGAACACGGCCGCCCAATGCGTTTTCCGTGTTGCGGGAATTCGTTATCTGCTGTCTGCAGGGGACAACCCACGCAGGGATCCGGTTTCGACCGCGGTACTTGCTGATGAGTTGTTCAAACAGCTACTCGTTTCGGTAAATACGCCAGCCCTCCAGTAAGAACGTTTCCACTAATGGATGTTAGGTAGAAGAGAGGCAGATTTGTTCTCACGAAAGCGTAGATTGAATTTGAGTAATGTGGAGTAGGGCACGTTCTTTAATTCTAATTATCTTCTCCGTTCGACACTTTGCTTTTCGATGAGCTTTGCAAAACGTTGCTGAGAATCGTTGGCAATTATATATTATACTTGAATTGAGTAGTGAATCGTTGTGCATTAATCCAGTCGCTTCAAACTATCGAATAACATAGAGAAATCATCATTAGATCGTCAAGATACGTTACATTTTGCTCAACAAGATGAAACTGTCACCACTACACGTCTATATCGGTCCAATCGTCGCCACTTGACGCCGGAACTCGCTAATCCAATTACGGCGACATGTCGCGCGTGCAACCGCGAGTTATTTTCGCAGCTCGTCTCCCTCGGCGCGAGAGCTCGCGGTGCGCGGCGCCATCGGGCGGCGAGTGTAAACACGCGGCCGAGAGTTCACCCGCAGCGCCTCGGGGGAGACGTGGTCGTTGCTCGTCACACTCGCTCGATCACGAGAGCTGCTTCGCGCACGCGGCGCGGAAAACACCTGCTCCACTCGCTGAAACCCGGCTCTTCGTGGACGTTGGACTCGGCTGCCGAGCGGGCGAGGAATTTTCCTGTTGTTCTCTTCGCGCCAGAACGTATTTCTTGAGAGTATTCACTTTCCTTCGCGCGTTATTACGTTTCAAAGTACCGAGTATCACTTATCGAATTACTCATCACCGAAGAACTTTTTAAATGCTTCTAGAAACGTTCTTGGCTATTATTTGTACGGGAACCTTTAATTCGCGAACAAAGTTTCTTGAACCGCCAGCACAGTCACGAAACAAACACGGTCCACGTTCTCGCACGACCAGAAAAAGCGCGTCTCGTTCAAACTGCACGAACGCCCCTCACGAGCTCCCCGAGCACAACCACCGCCCCACACGAGGCGGACGCGTCGCGCGGTGCGCCTATTCCGGGTACTCGGGCCACGGCGCCGGGCGGGTGCACTTGTTGCTGCGGGCGCCGGAGGAGAACTCCCGAGGCGGGAGGCGGTGGGGGCGGACGCGCCACCCGACGCGGCTGGGCGCCTCGCCGGCGGCGGCGGCGGCGGCAGAGGAGGCGGCGGAGGCGGCAGCGGCGGCGGCCCTGACGGCGGCGACGGCGCTCCAGGGAGCACTGGCGGCGCGGCGCGGCGCGCGCGTTCGCTGGAGGCGCCCCGGCGGCGGCGGCGGCGGCGGCGGCGGCGGCGGCGGCGGCGAGCACGCGGCGCGAGGTGACGTCACCGCTTATCGGCCGCCGCCCCCACCGCCGCCGCCGGTGGGTCGATACGCCGCGCACGCTCCCCCGCGCCCTACTACGTGCGGGAGAGAGACAGAGACAGCGAACGGGAAGGGCGAGCAGGTGGGGGCGAGCAGGGCGGAAGGGGAAGGCGGAGATGAGGGCTCAACGCTCTCTGTTGGAGTGACGTGGCGACTGGCGACCCCGCCACGCCCCCCCCCCCCACGCCAAAGCTCTCGGTGACGTAGCGGGGGGAGCGAGCTCAAGTGGATTATTGATTTTCTCCACGCAGACATCGATTATTTTCTACGTTCTTGGGAAGTAACTAACAGTTCACGTCCACGGCTAGTAGAATACGTCCGATGTAGGAAGGCAGGAACACGTACCTTCACGATCGGTACGTTACAGTTGTCAAAATAATAATACCTCAAGAATTCAACGATTTTGCTAGGAAGACGCGCAAAGTCGCAAAAATGAAGGAATCGCGCTCTGTTGGTGAAAATGTCCCTCAACACACACACGCACGGCGGCACACCGAAAGAGAATGCCGCAAAGATTTTCTGTACTGTTATATCGATTCATTTCCACATCCTTGGTATCCAGTGATAACTGTCGATAACATCGTTTCAAATTATCTCAATATTTTCAAGTGAGAAGAATTATAAAGCACAGCAACTTTATGTGTTTCAGATGCATTTGTAATTAACATCAAATGAAAGCTTAACAAGGGTAACAAACAATACTGGGTAATTATTTCCATTATGTGTAATAAAACCATTCAATCAAGTTAATATCCAGAAAACAATATCACTCGCCAAACGTTTCAGAAAGAAAATCGAATGCACGAATTAAAGGAATCATTTTCATAGGACTGCAATATAAATATTATATGTCCTATATGCTACAGGACATGGGTTATTCCCCGACTCTTCAGTACAAATAAATATACGATTCGTAGCTTACATGAATACGGCAAGTTCTATCCCCGAATTAATTCGCGACAGCCTCTCCTTCCCCCCGAGTCTGGTGCGCAGCAAGAGACGAACAAGAGACGAACGGAGCAGCGTTCTCTGTTTAAGTGACGCGGCGCCGTCGTCACCGCCGATGACGCAGCGTTTAAGAGCCACAGCGCCCACTACGTCGCCTGACGTCGTGCTCCGTTCCTCCCGGAATCAACTTTTACTTCCCCCCTTCCTAGTTAATCCGCTTTCACTTTTGACTATTCAAAGGCACATCCCGACTGCATAACGACACTTTTTTTGGGGGGGGGCGACAAGTAAACGATAGTTAATTTTGTTCAAAGAATTGTCAGCCCGTCCGAGACCCGAACCCAGGTCTTCTGAATTACGCCGAATAGATACAACCACTGAACCATAACGACGACTAATGCTGTGAACGATTTCTTAAGCCTGATGTATTGCCTGTTGTACATTCAAGTGTCACCACTCCGTCACCTTATTGGAGTAGCATTTATATCTGATATATTTTCCGCACAGTACTTGTCACTGTGCGCCAAATGTTAATGTATGGAATGTATTTCGGAAGTAATACTCTAAAGTAATGGTAATAAGTAACTGCCTCTGCAATAATGCGACTGGGTGGTGACACTTGGACTGAAACAGGTTTCATTCTGGATTCATGAATTACATACGTAAATTGATGTTCTGGCACCAGTCGAGAGAAAACCTAGGAACCCAGGTGAATATGGCAGAATCTTTGCAAATGTGTATGTGAAGTGAAGGGAGTAAGATGACACTGTGATAGGAAGTTTTACGTTTTGTCTCCACAGCTTTTCAAAGTTTGTAGTGCTTTCAAACATGTGCTTCTTGACGAGAGATCGAAATGGACCAACTGTAATCAAATACAATTTGATTCATAACCGAGAACAAGTCAGCGGATTCTATTCTATCAACAACTATGAAATTGCGCCAAAAGAAAATGCTCATGGTAACCCCGGCGGAAAACTGAACGGAATGCAAACAGGCTATATTTTTGGGGGAGGCAGGTAAACGACTCGGGGAAAGTTGGCCGTCGGATGCAATCGGGATGTGTGAGTTACTCCGCATCGGAAATCGCGCGAATTCGGTGGTTCGCTCTCCGCGCAAACCGCACTACGAGGGCGACATCGATGGCGACGTTTTTATAGAAATATCGATGTTTTAAACATCGATTTACTAACGTGTTTTTTAAACATCGATGATTTGTTCTCGATGTTTTTACTGTTTCAAATTTTCGTTTGTAAATTAATAATTCCCATAATCACAATTTTGTAAAAGTTCACATACGAAGTAGTAACTGATGGTGCCACTGTCAGTTTTGGTGTTCGAACCGAAGGATCGCTATTTACACTACCTACATCGAGCTGATCGTCCGAAATGATCTCGATGCCCTGATATTTCCTACGTCTTTCTTGCTAGTTTTCACGAGAAAACCTGTGCCTTGGTAGTGGGACCTCCCCTTCTTTCAGTATTCTTCTTTTGCGAGCTGACAGATTCGTTGAGATAACCATGGGCGAAGGTACTTATTTTTGATCGTTGTTCTTGTATTTTGTAACTTTGTTTTCAGTTAATCTCAATTATAAATTAAAAACACTGTCACTGTCATTCAATTTTGTTCCTCGCGGTTTTAATATTTCAGGTTAATAATCCAGCTTTAAAACAGGGATGTTTAAAAAATCAATAATGTTTAGTCAATTGTCATCGACGTTCTAATATCGAGTGTTTGCACGGCACAGCGTAGAGCAATCGACTACAATCTCGGTCTTCTGCGCGTGCGCAGGGGCACGAAAGTGAAGCGCAACTAGAACTGCCCATGCGCAGAAGGTCGATAGTGCTGTCGATTGCTGTAACGCTTCGCCGCGCAAAAACACCTACTTTTGAACATCGATGTTTGCTAACAACCATGTGTAGTTATCGACGTCGTACCACTGGCCCGAACTACGCGTTCATGAGTCACCTCGGCGACCTCGTTTTCCGGGCTGGAGTTCCCGTTGTATCCTCAGGGTGACATTGATTTCCTATAGCTGCTCTCATGTTTTAATGCTTTTTTAATGTTTATTACCCGCCAGCAATGCTAGTAGCGGAAACACAAATCTCCATAGAGCTATTTTACTTACGAAGGCTTATCAGTGGTAACAAAATCAAGACTGTCTACATCGGACTATTTCTTAAATACTGAAACATCACGTGCTATCAAAACACGATGAAACATTAACGTTTGTGATGGGCTGAGCTTCTCTCATATTCAGAAGCTTCAAGGATAAAAAAAAATTTCATTTTGAGTGTATTCCTTTCCATTAATTTTTATTAGAGAGTCAGTTCGTTTTAATAGTTGTTTGCAATCAACACGGCTCCGTCAAGATAGATGTAGTGTAAGCAACTACTCTAGGCGCATTCTCATGCGATTACCTCCCATCACTTTACTACTATAACTAGAAGAACATTTAATTTCAGTTTTGTACACATTTCGATGAATGTACATCTAAGGTCAGTTCATTGGATTTAACCGTTTCAGTTGTTTCTGTAATAGTATCGTCAAATAGCTAGTAAAACTAGAACATTTTATTTTCATTTCAATATAATAACTTCGCGACTTAAAACCAGATAAAAGAGCAATCACTTGCATTCTATAACTCAAGAATGCGTGCTGCAATTAATACATTATTATACTTATGTGTACATTATTCAGAAAATAATGCGAAATACACTGAGAAAATCAACATACGATACTAATTTCGAGCTCTGTAGCAAACATTGTGATGTTCCGTGTATTTAATTTCTGTTTATTGCATGAGAGGGTCCAGAGTATTAGTCAAATCATTGTGAACACGAATGTTGAGTACGATGCAAAATGTTCTGAGCTCTGTTATTAACATTAGCGTTACTTTTAAACATTAAATTTCAATAGAGTGAAATACGCGAAGTATTCAACGCCACCCCAGTGTCATTTCTGAAAGACAGAAAATATTTGTACGCTAATAAGTAGCAAAGAAAAATAAATTTATCGTTGGATAATTTGTTCGAACAGAAATAAATATGATTTTTGTAAAAAAATCCTTACAATCGTGATTCTTGAAAGGATAGCATTGTCTCAACCGGTGGTTATTATTCCACGATGACCTTGACTGTGTCAGAACGTGCACTGTGATCATGCACAACTGCATGCAATGCATCAGGTAAGGATGACGTATTAGTCGCTCAGCCAAGCAGGCGGTGACGTGATTCTCGCATGTAATGATGTCAGCTGGGAATCCCGCACCTCGTAGCATAAAAGAGATATTAACAATACTGAAAATAACAACCCATAACAAACAAAAAAATAATCGACAGTACTGTCTTTCATTCAATTCATACAATGAAAACTTTCTTTGCAATTACATTAAATTATCATGTAAGGATTTTTGTACTTGGCGGAACGTGCAAATCATTACCACCATTCTAAACACTTTTTCTGAAAAGTTGGCCGATAATGGCATTTTCATGCTCATAAGGAATTGTGGTTTTTCAGTGAAATAAATTTGATCCGAATAAGCTTATTAAAAGAACTACATCAGTGTACCGAGAAAGATAATAACTCTATTCAGGCTACATCTTTAGAGCTTTCATAATTACAGGTGTTCTATTGCCTTTTGAAATCATTCGAGAGTATGCAACGATTTGGGATAGTTTTATCTTTTATCTTTTGACATCACATTCCTCGAACAATGGAATGAAGTCGACCTCGTTTCAGATAATCTCCTTCAAAAGAACATAAATACTTCATTACTCTTGATAACAGTGTTACTACAAGTCCCGCAGGTTTATGTAGTAACACTATCAAGTCAAAAGAGTAACATTGAAAATGCACAATAACTTTCACCATCGAAAACACATAAAATTATTGATGTCCATGCACCGCGCAGAAAAGTTTAAAACGGAAGTCCACGTGAGACAGTTAAAATAATTCTCCTCGTTTTACAACTCATAACACAATTACCGACCAAAGCAGGAGTAACTTATTTAATAAAATTAATAAACCGTGGACTATTACTGATAAGTATGAAGCAACTTTTAGGCCAACGTATTCGTAGTTCATTGGAATATAAATTTTTTGACATTTAATTTTTATTATACAATAAGTCTCAATGTAATTGAGAAGGAAGATATTCAAGATTCGGAAAATACTCGCTTCAAAAACTGTTTCAGTTTCGTTTAATAAATGAATTCCTTATAAATTTAATGTATTTAATATGAAAAATCTATCTTGTCAAGCTCCGCGGTGGGCAAGCTATTTGTGAAATTTTATTCTCTTCTCTTTTATTATGTTAAAACTAAATTATTAAATTTTATTTCCAATTTAAGCATGGGTTCCACATACAACATATTACTCCTTACCTGTTGCATATGGACGTGTAATTCTATACAGAATTACGATTTCTGGGAATTCTATTTATTGAAATCAATTATTAGATTGATGGCAACTACTATAAATTATCAGCCTTTTTCAACAATAAAAAATTTAACATTTATTCTTCTAACCTATATATTACAATTGTATTGATTTTATGTGAATTACTGTTCAATATAAAGCTTTAATACAACGTACGGGTTTGACTATAGTTCTTAAGCTTACTAAATATCTTGATCGCTGGCTTCTCGGCAGGCGATTGTTGTCCATGGAATTCTTGGTGTACTAATTCTTGCGTTCTTGTCCAAATTAAAAATGTTCCAGAATGTCCTCAACGATTTGCTATTAATAGGACTTAATATTTCCCAAAACTTTAATACGCGGTCGCGACTTTCCCTATCTGTGTTTCGTATGAAACACCTACTCGCGACTGACTATATTCAGATACTTACTGAAACTTTCTTCCATCTACGGAGCTACCCTAATATGCATCTCCTCGAAACATGGAGTCTATTTAATTCAAACTTCAAACTATTACATTAATAAAATTCCTAATTACAATTTACACACGACCAAGCTCTCAAACCTCAAACTAAAACTAACTTCCCGGCTCACTATCATTTACATAATACCCAGCCTTTGCTGAAAATATGATCGTACCTCACCAACCGCTTATGTGTGTTCGCTACAATAATCTTCTAGAGAATCATCCCTTGCGTCTTTCTAAAAAGATCACGGCCATCCAATGCCCTCTTCCCACCTTCTATACATAATGTGTTCGGTTCCTTGTCCATCTGCACAGCGTTATGACTCCAAGCATGGAATATTCAACTTTGTTAATCCGTTGTCCTAACAACGCGTTTTCTTTGACTCCCGAGGTGCAAACAATGCTGATATTACTACACTGGATGCTGATTTTATCATTTAAACTAAACCCAGGGTTCTTGGCTTACCACAATAATGTAAATATAATAATTAAATATAATATTTTAATATATAGCGGTTTCAAACGATGTTTGTACATTTTTAATTAAATAATTTATGATAGTACTACAGAACTTCCAGGTAACAAAACCTTTGAGTGTTCTTTTTATCGATAGGTTAAAAACCTTGATAATCTTAATTCTGAAACGCTTGAAGCAATTTCAGTCAAATTCTGTATGAATTCTTTTGGGCGACCAAGATACAATTCAGGGAGGCTTGCAATCCAAAATATCACCTCCAAAATTGTCGGGTTCGAAGTAAAATTCCGTTTTATGAAGCCCGAAATCCATATACACATTTTTTCAATGAAGAGCTTGCATTGTATCGCTGAGAGCGAGGCTATTCGAAGCAGAGCGGGGCCGTGCGGGGCCGTGCGGGGCCGTGCGGGGCCGTGCGGGGCCGTGCGGGGCCGTGCGGGGCCGTGCGGGGCCGTGCGGGGCGGGGCGGGGCCGGGCCGTGCGGGGCGGGGCGGGGCCGGGCCGTGCGGGGCCGTGCGGGGCGGGGCGGGGCCGGGCCGTGCGGGGCCGTGCGGGGCCGTGCGGGGACGGTGATGGGGGGGGGAGGAGGCAGGGAGGAGACGGGGCGAGATGCGTGGCATGGCAGCCGGGGAAGCGGGGATGTAAATAAAATTTCTTCCATTTTACAGTATAAATCGATGTTACTAATTTTCAATTAGCGCTGAAATTGACAGAAAACTGCTTTCGTTAAACACCCAAAAAATAGAGAAACAGATCAAATTCCTTTTGATTTTAGATTTATCTATTGTTTCTAATATAAATAAAATTCTCGGTTTTAGGTATATTAATCTTTTATGTTTGTAATATAAATCAAATTACTTAGTAGTAGATTTATTAATAATTGACAATTAGACAATCATAGACGATCATAGAACCATTGCCACTTTCTTCAATAACTGGGATCACGCATTTTTTATATATAGTCTACATAAAATTTCTATTTTTTCAACATTTCTATTTAAAAATACCTGTTAAACAATTTTCGCCAAGTAACTAGCGTGTGACTAATATGTGTTTAAATGATCGCGGCCATGTGGAAGCAGCATCCGAGGGTGCCCCTTGCGTCCGCACGTAGACAATATCGTTTCCCTCCCGATAATCGCATGGTGGAAAGAGATGAGTAGGCTCCTCCGGTGCACCGATTTTTGCTCGTTGTGAACAGCACCATCTTCCGTCACGAACCATGTGACCACTTCGCTTGAAAATCGAGATGAGACGTCGGTCACCATGTTTCATGGAGTGCAAGAAATGTTAACAAACATTTTTTAAGTGACATAAATGGACAATTTCAGAGGTGATCGACCAAAAATAACAATGAAAGGATAATTGCAATAAAAATGTAATATTTAAAAATGTGCTTATCTGTTTCTGTTGCAATGACTTGTAACTGTGAAAATTTTGGCATTTAAAAAACCCTGGCTCAAATGCCTGAAGCTCATTGGCTGCAGTCGGATGCGCGAGAGGCCACCCGTCTCTTTTCACCATGTTTTCCATCAAGGAAATTCCGATTGAGTTAGATACATAATCGATGAAACACCTATAAGATTTCGAGTTCATATGTCGTGTTTAAATCTGTGTTGAAATATCGGTTAAACGGTTTTTTTCAACACATTTAGGCACGAATTTCAAACTTTTTAAACTGACAAAATTGGTTGTAATTTTTTCACTACCGTCCACATTGTTTTTAAAATCTGAAAAAAATATATATGTTATAGAATGTTATAAGACCCATTTTAGGGGGAGTGAGATAGTACTCCAACGTTATCACGACGAAAATGATTGTCAAAAATTTATTTATTTTTTTCTACATGAATTTGACGTCAAAATTCGTTGACAAAAATACCTTCAAATTAAGCTATATTTTCCCGTTCTCTGCAATATTTTCAGCCTGATACACGCAATAGATTCTCAGAAAAAAATAAAAATGCAAAACCCGTTTCTCGTTGTAACTCTGCAACAGGTTGTCTTAAGAGGCTGATTTTTTGTGAATCTATGTCATTTTGTATTCTCTTTCATATGAGCGTCGCTATTATTGATTTGGTTTGGGGGCACTTTTCACTGCCTTATTCGACTACACCCTTTACTGGTAAAAAAATCGAAATATTACCATTAAATATCTCATCAACTTCTTTATTAATGTTTTTATTAATGATATGAACATATTCGCGAAGTACTTTCAATGTTGTAGAAAGCCTAAGATAAGTATCTTCCGAATTGTTTTATAATGCTATTAAAGTTATACTGAGCATTCGCAGAACATTATTTGTGTTCTCTAACCATGTGTAAAGAAACTTAATATGACACCCAACGCAGCAGTTGCTCAAAACTCTAATTGACCATGAATGGTGCATTCTACGACACTTTTCCATCCTGTTTCTAGCCCTCATGCATAGATGTACTTCTGATATTTGCCGTCAATTCTGTTACAACTCAGAATTCAATTCGATTTTAGTTTTGTATCGCGATACAACCGGATGAACAGCTGCTAGCAAATCACATTTTTCATATCACGAGCAAACGCTGTAGGCACTATTTCTACAGTGATCAGCATCAACGAGCCCGACTAGTCATCCTCTAAAAACAGACTCTGATGCGAAAGTCAGAAGCTAACCCGAAAAATTTAACCGAATTTAATATACGACTTCAGAAACGCGTGTCTCTTAAAGAAAAATCTATTAAACGAATGGAAATTTTATTTGCATTATGAATTTTTCTTTCCATTATCTTTAAGCAAGAATAATATTTCAAGTTGAATAAATGTGGGCCAAAATTTTGTAAATTGATAAATCATAATGCTCGATATAACTGATCAATAAAAATAACATCAGGTTTTATAAATTTTTGTTCTCCCTAGCACTTTTGAATGTCAATTACTTCCAGGTACAGGACATTAATAAATGAAATTCCCTTTCCCTGTTTGGATTTTCCTTTTTGTATCTTTTACTACCAAAAACTATAGCACCTAACAGAGGCAAAATTTTAAAACCACATACTGAAGATCTATTATTCAACCATTAGAAGAGTACCCAGGTTTGGAAATACTGGAGTCATATTTTTAACAATTTTATTTTACGTATATTTTTTATGATATTTATATATTCATTCGAAATAAAAGTGTATTGTGGCAGATGAAGAGCTTTCCAGTTGGAATGCACGCAAATGTGAAACATAACTACTAGAAAAGGCATATCAGACAATTGTTTGCGCATGCTTTCAAGCTCAGTGCACAACCACACACCTCTCACTAGTCAATCGCTAGCATTTCTAGCAACACGAACAGAGTGATACACGCACAGGGTCAGGTCGAGTATCATGGTCGCGTGCCCAGACAGCGGACGTGCAACACGCCATTGCCAGCTTCTCTGAATTCTTCTTTCGTTCTGAGATACTTCGACACTATAAATAATTCCCAAAAGAGCAAGAACATTTTGAGAAATTATCACAGGACGAACAAAGTTCGCTTTATCACGCTACTTACAATTCTTACAAGAAAACATTTTATTATAAAGTTGTGGAACTCCAAAATCGGCCTAAACGAAGCTTTCATTTAAAAGAAGCAGAAATGGAGTTCGGTCTATGAAATTTGATTAATGATAATTAATTTACTATAATACGATGATGGAATCCAAAGTGTAATGAAAAGGTTAATGAAACATCTTGTTTCAAAATCAGATACATCACTATTTATATATTTTAAGGATGCACAAACAACAAATATATGAATTATTCAATAACTTCTTTTCATTTCTTGGCAACACCACCATGCAATGTCTCTGAGTTAAAACCTTTTGACCTATCTGAATTTAAAAAGATGCAGGAAATAATGCATATCATTATCTCTCATCTGCTAAAAGTGATTCCGTTTATCTCTGCTACCAATATTGCGACGTAAAATCATGAGTTTCGTCCTTGTTCTGAATTTGCTGATACTCGTATATTCACAAATAGTAATAATAACAAACCTAAAGAACAATCCATAAAAACAAGAATTCAAAGAATGGAAACAGCATTTCAATCAACAAATTTTTTTAATAATAACTAATTTAACTAACTTATTTAACTAAAACTGCTTGTCATGGAACTACAAAATTCTCCATTACTAACCAGTAATCAAACGGGAAGCACTCTGTGCATAAGAAACTCTTAACCTTCAACATAGAACTTTAAAACATCAGTAAGAAGTTAAAGAGTGCAAAATTATAAGAAAAATCTTTGGCCCTACAATCAAGAATGATATAAATTATCCGAAACCAAATGAGGAAATCTACATATTCCTATAATCACAGATTCAATGCGAATGCGAAGAATCCAATTAATGGAACATTTCGAAAGAATGAAAGCTAGCACGTTAACAAACCACATCCAGGTCTTCTTGAAAAGTAAAGTCACCATACCGAAGTGCTATAGACAAACAGAAAAGGACCTTAGAAAGTTAGAATCACCAAATGTAGAAGATCGTGAGATAATTAGAAAAATTACAAAATCGCAAAGTTTGAGGTGGAAAAGAACGACAAACGAAATATATGAACAACGAAAGCACACCCATTCGTTGCGTATGAAAGATTACTGGGCTAACAAGAATGCCAAAAAGTGTTGATTCCGGGTGGTCCTAAGTAACCCATTCGCGAAGAAGAACAAACTTACAATAGAAAAAAAAAGAAAACTTAACGATTTATCTGTATTTTGCAACTAGACAGATTGATTGATTCTTTAGTGATTTCGGGCGCGTCAATTTGCTAAGGTCACTGATCCTGCAAGTACAATGTATGTTTTTCTCGTGGGAAGGGAAGATGACCTTCCCTGCTGAATGGCGAAATCCGGCGTCGATCTCAGTCGGCTTCCAGGAATTTTACTGAACCAGGTATCTCCCACCGATCCAGCCGGGACAAGCTCCAAGCTCCCGACTGGTTTCGAAGCTTCAAGCTCCTAAGGTAGAGTTGTAGAGCATGTAAGTGTGTGTGTGTGTGTGTGTGTGTGTGTGTGTGTGTGTGTGTGTAAGTAAGGGGTGAGTTTAGGACAAAGAAGGGGAAGGAAAGATCGCACGCGGTCCGTCGTCCGTATGTTAGGGTACTGCTCCGACATTCGCCAAGTGCTGATCGGAGAAACCACGGAAAACTACCGATAAGAGCAGCCGGTTGCTGAATTCAACCTAGCTGTCAAGCTAGGGTCGAAAATCCTGCCACCATCGGTTCTCGAATCCAGAACCTCCCGGTCAGAGGCACTGCAGTGACATCAGTTGATGCCCTGAGCCACCTTTGCCTGGTTGAAACCGGATGATTCACATTTAGTGAGGATATCATCAAGTTTATAATTTACTCATGACTAGATAGCAGCACGTTTGCAGCTGCAAGTGTACGGAAAATGAGGTCCTGGAGGACGAATTGACTGTTCTGAAATGGCTCACTTGAATGCTTCTTTCTCGTTGCATGACTTGTCTAAGCAGTGACGCACTGTCTACGAGAATTCAGTAGGTACGTGCAATATGATACTAGACTGCAAAATACAACTAACTATTTCCATTTTTCAGTCAAATTAGAGCCTTTTGCATTGCTTTCATATTTTTCTAAGTCTTCCTGGGTGTAAAGCGAAACCAATGACATCTCTAAAATGGATAAAGATAGCTTAGATTTCGGTCAATTTAGGTGTACTCGGGAAATTAGTAATACTGATTTATTTTCACAGTCTGCAGATAACCCTCCATTTAATATATTCCCTGTGCGAGGATGACTACGTTAAACATTGTGTTTCTCTTCGTGCATGCACATGCGTTGTACTGCGGCGAATGGCACAAGAACGCTTGTTGACAAAAGAGGGCTGGGGCAAATGAGAGAGAGGTAATTACTGCACGTTGCCAGGGAGGGCGGGCTGTCTCATCGCAGTTCGTGCAACAAGCCTTACAATATCTCCTAATTCTCATAATTCTACAGACTTTGAAATGGAATGTCTTCATTCATGAAGGACCATAAACACGCAAGGGACCCTCATTAACAAATAATAAATAAATATATTTATTAGTGGCGAGGCTCAGGCCATTTAGCCTACTCTTGTGCCTGACCATTTTCAAAATTTTTATTACAAGTGCTTAATAAAAGGAAGTAATTCGATGAAAAATACGCGCGCAATTTCAGTGAAGGGTTTCACATATAAGACGCGAAAGAGAGAGGAAGAGTTTAATAGAAAAGGCATCTTTACACAGCATTTGTGTGATTAAATTTATTAATTACTAGTTAGGGATGTATTAAAAATTAATCACAATTATATCAAGTGGAGATTTTACTCAAATTTAGAGCAATTATCTTTTTGTGACTGTAAAAACATTTCATGACAATTGCTACTGGCTAGTGGCGCGAAGAAACTTTTATTAATCTGAGTGAAACGAAGAAGGGTGTATAGTAAAGTTTGCCCTTTTTGAAAAAGGGTTGATTAAATAACACTATAATGAAATACATTGAAGCATCCACGAGAGAGCTAAGTAAACCCCACAGCACTGCCAGTATGAAAGAGACGCTTCTGTTCCCCTGTAACGATTTCTTTGAAGCAAATGAACAAATAGGCAGTAATAATAATACTTGGGTGCCATCCGCTACAAATAAACACCTTTCTGTTCAAGCTAGTGCTGTTTCATCTTAAGCCCTTATTCTGGTGGCGAGAGAAAATATCACGATTACGTGCAGAAAACGAAATGGTTGCGTAAAATGCTGATTCTCGTGCATCAAGGGTGGATACCTAAACACTACCCAAACACACTAGACACAGAAAAAGCCATTTTCTATCATTCTCTGAACAGAGAAATGACAGAAAAAGGGTCTTGCAAAATCAGTCTAAGAAGTCACAGTGTCTAAAGACTTATGGTGGAACTGGTGGGATACTCATGCCTGTCGACACAAAAAGACTAGTTTTAAATATGTCGGATTTGTGTCTGCGGATTTGTTATTACGAAACTTTACAAAATTGTTAATTTTTCATCTTAAATCGGATTGATGCAATGCTGGAGGGTAATTGTGTATTCACCAGAAGCACATGCGGATTTTCTTTGGATGGCCCTTTATGAGTCATACAAAATTTTTACGTAAGTGTTTTATATTTAGAAGGAATAATTACTGCATTTCTTAAACACTTTTGCTTAAAATAACAGCGCTCCTGGATAAATGAAATGTACGAGTATCAATATCAATACTATGTATGAAGAGGAAATTTCAACATAAGCATACCTTCATAAATAATAGTGACATATGATACGATATTTTTGCTCTGAAATTCCTCGAAGCACGTAAACAAAAAGAAGTTGGAGTAAAATATCCAAATATTACAAGTAGCTTTTGTTCGAAAAGTATAATCGTTTATTGTTCTAATCGACTTTTTTGAGAGACTCAAAATAATTATCTCATTAGATTAAATTTCATTAGCAGTGAAATAAAATTCTTACCTATGGAAATTACTCGCCTAGTTCTGAAACGCTGTCTAACGACCTCGTTTCGTAATTCTGTACGCCAATGTATTCCTAATAACTATTATCCACTTTGTTCATCTACGCAAGATCAAACTTAATGAAACTGTGATCAGTATCGCAAAAAGAATTATTAGAACATTTTCTTCCTTTTTGTTTCCTCGTTGAACGAAATCTTGTTCAATTCCGAACTCCCTTCCGCAACGTGTTGCTCAGGGATGCTCCCGGCGCGAGTGCGCTCCAGGGACTCATAAATAATTCCCCGCCTTCCGCGCGGGCGGAGCCCATGCGAGGCGCCTCAAAGACGGTGCGGGTCGTCCGTCACGTCACGCCCCCACAGTCGTTGCATCTTATTTTCCCCGTGGTGTGGTAAGGTGTGATGTGATGTGGTTGTAATATGTGACATGGTGTGGTTTCGAACATTTTGGCGTGGAACGTATGATAGTATGAGCATATGATTTGGTAGGGTGTCATGTGGTATTGTATGGTATATGGCGGTGTGGTAATGTATGAGACGACATTGTGTGTTACAGTACGGTGTCTTTAGGTACGGAACGGTGTGGGGGCGGTGTATTTTACTACGGTGATGTGTAGTGCTACGCCGAATGGGGGAAGCGGTGACTTTTTATTATTTTTCACTCGTCTTTTCTTCTTTTCCTTCTATTGCCTGCCCTCCATTCCCTGCTTCCTTTGCATCCTCCGTCGGAGCGCTCGCCGGCCGGCGTGACGCACGTGCAGCAGGAAAGGCATCGCGCCAGACGGGTGACGTCGTCCGTGACGTCACGCGAGCGCTAGACGGCGCGCTGCCTCCCACACTCCGCCTCGACAACAGACGGCACGCCAGTGTGCGTGAGGGGGTGGTGACGTGGTCAGGCTTGAGGTCGGAGTCGATGTTGCTGTTAGTGACGGAGTCGATGTCGGGGTCAATGTCGGGGTCAATGTCGGGGTCAATGTCGGGGTCAATGTCGGGGTCAATGTCGGGGTCAATGTCGGGGTCAATGTCGGGGTCAATGTCGGGGTCGATGTCGGGGTCAATGTCGGGGTCGATGTCGGGGTCGATGTAGGGGTCGATGTCGGGGTCGATGTAGGGGTCGATGTCGGTACCGGTGATGGTGACGGTTTCGGTGTAAGTGCGTGTGCCGTGTCGCTGACGGTGTCGCTGACGGTGTCGCTGACGGTGGTCGTGACGGTGTCGCTGACGGTGTCGCTGACGGTGTCGCTGACGGTGTCGCTGACGGTGTCGCTGACGGTGTCGCTGACGTGTGACGGTGTCGCTGACGGTGTCGCGCTGACGGTCGCTGACGGTGTCGCTGACGGTGTCGCTGACGGTGTCGCTGACGGTGTCGCTGACGGTGACGTGTGCTGACGTCGCTGACGGTGTCGCGCTGACGGGTTCGCTCGCTGACGGTGTCGCTGACGGTGTCGCTGACGGTGTCGCTGACGGTGTCGCTGACTGTCGCTGACTGTTGCTGACAGTGCAGGTGTCGGTGAAGATGCCTATGAAGATGTCGGTGAAGGAAATGGTAAAGGTTAACTTTAAGGTTTCGGTGCAGATGACAATGACGATGACGGCGGTTGAGGCGGCGGTAGAGGCGGCTACACAGATGACTCCTCATGGCACTCATCCGTTCCCAATTGGCGTGATATTTAATCTCTTTTAACATGAAATACACCGCTTTTACAAGTCTTAATCATTTTAAATAACTACATACTTGTATATAAAATGTATGCATTATAATATATGCATACTTGTGTATTAACATTTTTACATAAATATTTTGAAAGTTGACATTTCATTTGAAAATTAAAAATCATTGACATCAAGAATCGTAATGTACCAATTTCTACTCAAATTAACTCATGTCCAATAATGACCAGGTTTGGATGCACCACTTTCAATATCCAATTTACCAAATCAATACCAGATAGTGTTTGTAAGAAGAAACTATGAACATGAATTTACGCAGGTTGTCTTTAGAAATTCATAAGCGTGTAGTTTTCTACAGTGCCCAATTAGGTCCACAATGATTACGCCACGGTTGCTCTCTTGCATATTAATCACGCAAGAGCACTGTAGAGGGCCAGAGCCATGGCGGGGCTCACTCCAAGGGCAAATGACCCGGTGAAGTGGCGCCAACGTCGCCTGTTTTGAGTCACCTTGTGTGCACATAAAAATAAAGTGAATGGGAAAGTCGTACGATCTAATTGCTAAAATTAAACTTTCAAAATGAAATGCGATTTTTACGATTTTTATTCATGATTAAAACAAGTTCACTCAAGGCTGCAAAAACAAAAGTCATTTCGTTGAAAAGGATAATCACGTATTGGAATTGAATAGAAGGCAAAAATTAACTTGAAATGTTCAATATTTAAAACATAAAAGGCCTATAAAATGAATTATGTTGAGGTTCCACTTGTAGAGGCCGTTTGTTGTCCTGGTCATGGGAAATCAAATGCAAACACTTCTGGGAGGAAAGTATGCCATGGATTTTCCATTTGTTCACCAACCAATGTTTCTTTCACGACGTCCCACAGCGACATCGCAACCATTGCCAAACACTTGTCTAGAACGAAGCCCACGTATTCTCCTATTAATGAACCCAACACTCCGAGTATCATGGGCACTGCATGCTGAGACATCATCTTTATTCGGGATAGCCGTTCTCTCGGTAAGGGTCTTCCTGCACGAGAGCAAAGTACAGCCATTAAAAAGATGAAAGTTTAGAGCAACAGGAATTCACTAAAGTGAATGAAATCACCATAAACTACAAAATTTATTATAATAAATTAGTAGAATTTCCAAATCATTCAATACAAATAAATAATGTAAAATTCAACAAGACAGAATCCTAAACCCTATTTACAAAATAATGAAGTTAATTCTTTTAAAAATCTTATCAAATTTCTGAAAGCTAAAATTCTAAACCTAAGTCAAATGGTGCAGGTGTCTGCGAAGATCCCACATACCGAAAACATTGACCTCCTGACTGTAGAGCGAGGCCCACGCGTGAGTGACGCTCCTTCTCAATGGGCCACCACGGACTGCAGGGACATTCAAAGCATGCCAATTCATATCGACCAATTAAGTCACAGAAACTAAAGAGAATATTTTTAAAAGTTCAGAATAATTTTAGATGAAGAGTGGAAGAGAATTTCACAAATGTACGTTGACCAATTGATACTAAATAGCCCCAGATTTTCGTTAGGTGCATTTGAAAATCAAAACCAATCTTTCATATTGACCGCCGAGCTGAAGCTTCAAGAGATATCCATTGGTTTGAAGTGCAGTGCCATACTTGGTATGGGTCATACCCGGGACAATAGAGATGTGATAAAAATTTATATTTAAAAATGTACTATAGATGCTTTTATTAAAACGGAAATATGTTTCTTACGTCTTTAGTTACGAAACATTTCGATGAATGCGCGAAGTTTCTTTCATCCTTCCGGTCTCCCCATCTCATACACAGATTTACTTGCCAATACCATCACACGCATAAGTGAAACCCGTTTTCAATCCTATCTCTGCTGTATTTACTTATGTGGATGTTTTACGTAAATTCTGTGTTTCTTGTAAAAAGAAATTTCGAAATACACAGCACTTCAACGCAACAGTATTACTGAGAAATGCATCAAAGGCAACTGTACAGAAAAAAGTTACTTGGGGAGAATTTCTGTCAACAAATCAGAGCAGCATTATGTTTTAGGGTGCTTTCTGCAAGATTCTCGTTATTTTACTTTCTCGCTACCACTGCCACGGTAATGTTATGTAATGCTGCGCAAAAAAAGGCAAATTTTCGGCAGAAAAACTCCTGTTACAGGGCCCTGGCAACGAAAAAGTGGATTTTTCCATATGCTAAATTTAGAAAAAAATTCTCAAACAAATCCTCCTCCTCCTCTATCAAATACCAGGATACAAATAGGAATCAAATGCTGCTCTCGGAATATTCAGATTGCACATTGTTGTTTCCCAAGAACATTTAATCTGGCCGCTTCTCAAATACGTACAAACAGTAGAACGGCGCCTGAAGCTGAGGGGCACATCTTCAATTTCTCCAGTCTCGCCAAGAAAGAGCTCTCCCACGGCCGCGCCTGTCTCGTAGCCTATGAGGGAGCAAATCACCGAGCACACCGGATGGCGCCTGCCCAACAACACAAGCCCCATCCTGAGGCAAATAAAACTTCTTGCTTGCAGAAATTTGAACTTCTAATAATGTCACATTATCACTTCACAAATGGTGTGCTTCGAAGGATTCTTTCTTCTCGTCGTTGTTATTCAAACTGTATTCAAGTAGACACATTGTAATGCGAAACTCATTGCCTACAGCTAGCAATGTGCATAATGAAATACAGTGCACTAGAGTTGGAAGAACTTGGTCGTCGTTACTCGTTTTGAAACCCAGTAAGTGATTTCATTGTTAGAACAAACTCATCTAGCATTTTAGAAATTATTTTCATTTCCTACTGTCGTTACACATATCTGTTTCGAGTGAACATGACGAAGGTGACGAGTGACGTGACATTACATGGTGAAGATGACGTCTATTCTTCTACATCGTTGAATCAATTTAAATCATCCATCACCAATTTCATTACAATCCACACAGAAATCTAATGCTTCTTAACATGGGTTTCCTTCTCACGAGAAAGATATCTGCAAAGCATCAGTGACCATTTTGGTGGGTCGAAATTACGATATTCACTTTAAATCCAGCACAGCACTGCTCGATCCCCCACTGATTCCAAAGTAAAGAGTTAAACGCCTTCGTAAACTTTAAACCCAGCACAGCAGTGCTCAGACGCGCGGCGCGTGGCCCCAGTGGCCCAGGCGGCGTGCGCGCCACCACTCCTGGCGCACGCGGTTGCGCAGCAGGCGCGCGCGGCGCCGCAGCTTGTGGAAGAGCGCGAAGTAGGAGAGCGTGCGCGACGTGCCCAGCATGGCGTCGAGGCGCGCGCCCAGCGACCCGCCCACCGCCGCGCCCACCGCCTCGCCCACGCCCGCGCCCACCAGCGCGCCCAGCGCGGCCGCGTAGCGCGCGCTCGCAGGCCGCCGCTCCGCCACCTGCCGGCGCGCCCCCAACGGACAAAAGGATAGCTCAATAAGATAACCGGTTTATTTCAACGCGATAACCGGCTATTTCAACGCGATAACCGGCTATTTCAACGCGATAACCGGTTATTTCAATGCGATAACCGGTTATTTCAACGCGATAACCGGTTATTTCAACGCGATAACCGGTTATTTCAACGCGATAACCGGTTATTTCAACGCGATAACCGGTTATTTCAACGCGATAACCGGTTATTTCAATGCGATAACCGGTTATTTCAACGCGATAACCGGTTATTTCAATGCGATAACCGGTTATTTCAATGCGATAACCGGTTATTTCAACAAGATAAGCAGTTATTATAAGGTAAGATAACCGGTACCACGGAAAACGACCGACCAGAGCAGCCGGTCGCAGGAATGCTTCTGCAGACAGCGGCTGAATTCATCCCGATTATCAAACTAATGTCAAAAATCAACCACTGTCGTATCTTGAACCCTTTCTCACGGTCAGACTATTGAAACTAGGTAATGCTGGATACGAGCTAGCTCAGCCGGGACTAGAGATGTTTTAACCCCAAACTGAGTTTCTCCTTTTTTATCGTTTATTATGGTTTTTCTCGGGGGGGGGGGGGAATAGCAGTAATTTTTTGCCATTTGCCATTGGTCACATTTACTGTTCGTGTTTCCTGGTTCGATTGACAGGTTTTATTGATAATATTTATCGTCTCGACAATACTCGTTAAATCGATGAGCACATCACGCAAAGTGTGTTCAGGAGTAGACAAACAAATTATTTTTTCTTATTACGTCCATTGGCATTGCTACAGCACATATTTACAGTTGTTTTCGAGTACATTTAAAATATCCCAAATTGAATTCATTGTACTGTTTAGTTTCAGTCTTTTTAACAATACAATAATCAAGTTTTTTTGTTTAACAACAAAGTGTATGTGAGTATCAAGTATGTAATTATAAATTATACTATTGCGACAATAATAGATAATTTCATTTAGATCACCGGTTATTTGTAGTGTGACGTGAAAAGAATAATGGGGAAAGCTAAGGGACCAAAACGCGGCTCTTAGCGTGCCCACCGGTGCCGCGGTCACCGCCGCGCTCTGCGTCGCCGCCGGCGCCGACGAGGTGGTGGAGGGGGAGGGGGAGGGCGCGTCTTCGCCCGCGTCGCCCGCGCCCACGGCCTCCGCCCCGCGCCGGCAGCCCAGCCGCCAGCCCAGCCGCTTGCCCAGGCCGCAGCCCAGGTCGGCGCCCACCGCCGTGCCCACCACCCAGCCCAGCGCCTCCGCCAGCATCGCCCGACTCGCCCTTCCAACACGATTGCTTCATTAGATTGATTGATTTTTTCGTGTTTCCGGGCGCGTCAACTGATCTGGTAATTTGCCCCGTTAGTGTAGTGCATGTTTTTTTCGCGGGAGATAGCGGTGATCTTCCCCCGCTGGATGGCGAGATCCGGCGCCGATCTACCGTCGGCTAGCGGGGTTTCTCCCTAACCAGGACTCTCCCACCAGCGGGGCACCGCCCCAGCCGGGACAAGCTCTAAGCTCCCGACCGGTCTCCCGGAATATGTGGTAGTGTAGTGCATGTTAGTGTAAGTGTGTGTGTAAGGGGAGAGGATAGGACACGGAAGAGGAAGAGGAAGGACAGATCGCGAGCGACCCGTGGTCCGTTTGGTAGGGTACTGCTCCGGTATTCGCCTGGTGTTGATCGGAGAAACCACGGAAAACTACCGATCAGAGCAGCCGGCCAACCGAATTCTCGGCCAGACAGCGACTGAATTCGACCTAGCTGGAAAGCTAGTGTTTGATTAGAGTTTTCGGGCGCGACTACGACTAAGCTTACTAGTCCCGTAAGTGTAGTGCATTTTTTATTGCGAAAGGCCCGGCGCTGATCTGCAAGTCGGCTTGTGGGGTTTGCCCCAACCAAATATCTCCTACCAGCAGGACAAACTCTAAGATTCTGACTGGTCTCCCGCCATATATTGCAGTGTAGTGCATTTATTTGCACTACACTTACGTGTGTAACACTTATTACACACTTATGAGTGTAATTACTGGGAAGTGAGGATAGGACAAGGGACCGGTAAGTGAGGATAGGACAAGGAAGAGGAAGGAAATATCCTGAGCGGTACGCTGTTTCTGAGGGCCCTGCTCAGTATTCGCCTGGTGTTGATCGAAGAAACCACGGAAAACTACCAATCAGAGCAGCCAGCCGCTAGAATCCCCCCCCCCCCAAACAGCGGCTCTACTCGACCTATTTGGCTAGTGTCAAAAATTCTCCCGCAGTCGGACTTGAACCCGCAGTGGTCTTGCCTCTTGGTTAGAGGCACTGCAGAGACATCAACTGATACCCTAAGACCTAAGTCACCTGAGTAGTTCCCACCTTTCGACAATAGCGTCAACTGCCACCCTACGAAATGCGTCTGATTAATATGGACACCAAACGAAATAGGAAACATCATTGCATCCTAAGAAAATTCGGGCCAAAATAAATTTACTCCACTTAAAATCTATAATCCTCAGAAACCCTGCAAAACAATATAACTACAATTCATGAGAGGAAAAACTTTTTTAAAAATAAAATTAGTCTACAGTGCGCGAAATCTCTAGGGTGAAAAAAGTTGAATTAGGCTATGAAGAATAAATTAACAACGCCTACTGTTTGCCATATTGGTTTTTAGTAACTTGATACACTGCATGCCATATGGTATGGATTTTTACATACCTAAGAAACACATATTTCAAGTCTTTCAGACGAAAAATGACAAAATGCCTTTTTCGCCCTATTGGATTTTTAGGTAGTACTTTATGTAGCCTACGACATTGACGAATGTAAGCATTCGTCACACGAGAGTATTAACCAAATCTGTCAGATGGTAACAAAGAAATCCATATGCACTATCAACAAAGCCTAACTTCCATTCTACGACCTCTCCTTCTTGCCCTAACTGGATAAATCCCGCAAAAAAAAGGGCTCTTACGCCATTTTGTACTGGACATGAAGGAATCGGCTCACTTCCGCGAGAACTTGGCGAATGGCAACAGCATCACGTGCGGAATGGCGTTCATGACGACAAAATTTCCCCGTTAAATGTCTTTGACAAGAGTACGCAAATTTAGAATCGATGTATTTTGGCACCAAGTGGTCCGCGACAGAACCGACGTTCTGCGTTCGCCAGGGCCTTCCAACCCTCGCTCTCGCGAACGAAGATCCCCCTTCCGCCCTCGCTCAGCTGCTCACTTTCTTTAACAAACCTCCCTAACTTTTACGTGAAGTTCGCTTAAAGGGAATAATATTGTACTGGCTGCACTTCAACTACCGCACTTGTTACAACAAACGTACACCAGCACCAAAAGTCACCATGGACAATTGCAAATACAATAAAACTTGCTCAAAGCGGAACGTGTAAAATGCGGAAATCTAATGTGAACATAAATCGCGGTCCTGCCAAACATAAATTCTACAGTATTTCACTGTATGAAGCAGAATCTTGCCTAAAACAGAAAAAAATCTGGTCCCTTGAGATTCTGCTTTGAGCAAGTTTTACTGTACAAATAAAAATTTCTTTAATAAGAAAACGCATTTCTATAGTTCAATTTCGCGACAGGTCCTGCGCAGGGGAATTTGGTTGGCCTGGTAAACAGAATACCCTCGTCCTTGCCTCTGTTCCTTGCTTTCGTTCACCAATCGCACGCCATTCTAGTCGATTCGGTACGATTAAGAACAATATCTCATTAAAATAAACATCATTCAGAATCCAATGCCCCATGGTTTTCACTATCAACTTCATAAAAAACAGTCACGTTAGAACCCATCGAACATGGCGTTATCTGTCCACAAACTTTTCTCTTACCCCGTATTCCTGCCCTTGCAACATTCAAACTCGAAAAAAAACTCAATTACAACATTAGAATCAGGTCTTATGTCATATCGACATCATATTCATGTTTATATTGATTACATATGTAAAGTTGAATGTATACTGAACTATATATCCAACAAACAAAAAGCAATAAATAGAATAAAATATCTGCCCTCTTTTTCACCCTCTGTCGGGTGCAAAACACACATCAAAGTGAGAACAACATAATGCAGTTATTAATTAACATTTTTAATAAGTTAATAGGGGTTATTCAAGCTAATTAAAACATGTTAAAAAGTTTTAAATACATCCACAATAAGTCTGACAAAATAACAATTAAGTTCACGTTAAAAAATTAATGTTAATTGCTATGTTAGACAGAAACGCCATAGACACACCACAAAGAGGATCAGAGCTCTGTGGAATCGATTTATAACATACCCATTTTTCAGAAATGCAGCAAACGACTTCCGGAAAGCTTTTAGGACGGTAATCTACGGTACATGCCTAGTTGAACCACGGGTGGAAAATGCAACGTGGGATTGCTTCATCACGATTTCGATGAATAGCATACGCAGAAAAATATTGAATTGAATATGTGAAGCCTAAATCTTATCATGCATGTCACATTTACCAAGAAAATTATTCCAAAATGTAACTTTGCAGTCAGCGCAGTAATTATTAGTTGGAGGTCATTGAGTCGGAAGAACGAATTTGAAAGGAGATTTAATGTTCGATTATTTTTTATGTTTAGTACTCTATTAACGAAATTAATTTTTATTTCAGTATTAGCATTGTGTGTGACAACGTAAAGTTTCAAAGAATGAACCCAGTATTTTTCAAAATTTCAAGTGTTGCTTAGCGATACTTCGTTTCAATACAGATGTGAACGAAATGGGAAAAGTTTTAGTCATAAATATGATTTTTTTCTCATTGTAAGTAACAATATTCAAAGTTAATCTTCTCAATGACATATTTCTTTTTTATTTTCTGAAGAATTGATAGGTCCTAATTGAAGTCTTGTTTGTTTACAAACCGACGATCAATATCTCAAGACATTAAATTAAATAATCTGAGTAATGGAAATAGTGCTATTACGGCGTGAAAACCGACATTCTTTATTGAACGATGGTTTTCTACACAGGGAATTAATATAATGTTCATCACACATTCAAACGAGTTTTAACTCTGAAATGAAAGGCTGTTTATTCTTCGTCACGGTTGTTATAACTGTTCAAATTCTCTAAAAAGCTTGTGAATCACTCACCTCAAAATGAGCTGTTTTCTAAATGTAAATGTTTGGAGTTATCCTTGGTTAATTAAGACCCGGTCGCAGTTGTGGATATTGCTTCTGCAGCTTCGGCTGAAGACGAAACACCATTAGAGGAATCCCGATTCTCCAGGGAGGTCGAGCGAGGTCTTCGGCGTCCGAGCGGATTCCGGAGGAGGGAGCACGAACGGAGCCTGTCCCGAAATTTCCAGTATTTGCTGCCCATGGCGGTCGCAAAGAGCAGGTCAGTCGCTGCGTCGCGCGAGCGGAGGCAGGCGGCGTAACCGCAGGAACGACCGTCAATTTATCAACAATATAGTTTCTCGGCTTCCGCCAGGGTCGGCTCAATCGAAGAAAACAATGTGACACGAAAGGAGAACAAATTTCCTTGCAACAAGGTTTACCAAATTCAGAAAAAACCTAAATGTTTCAAAATGTCAAGTTACTATTTTCAGTCGTTGTGAACCAAAATTTCCAAATCCAATTACTTCAAATAATACACCTACAACTTTGGCAATCTCCTACACCACCAGCCAATTGTTTTAGTTTATGTTTTGATCGTCGCTGAACATGGAAATACCATTTCCATGAAGTTAAAAAAATGTCGAAGAAAAACTCATACGTCTTTACCCTACGCTCTGCCCGAAAGTCTACACTAAGGCTTACCAAATGTTAAGCCGTTTATCTGGCAACGCGCCATTACACTTCCCAAATTTGGTCACCAACTTCAACTATTATCAAAATCTTCCAAACAAACTTTTGGATGATTTTGATAATAGTTAAAGAAGCTGGTGAGGTACTTGGAAAAATTACCAATGCTCCCTGATTTGTGCTTAATTTACTATTTTTAATGGTATAGGAACTTTACAATTACCAAATATTTAAAGAATTCATCAAAAACCGCAATTGCGTCATTTTCTTTCGTCTACAAAATAATTCAAATCTTCATCCTAGGTCGAACGTTTCCAGTATGGATATTGCAGCTTCCAATATTGAAAATATTTGTGCAGTATTACCTCAAGGATAATCGCTTTCCCCTCTGCTACACAACATCTACACAGCAGATTTCCCACTACCAGAAAAATCGCAAATAACCACCTTTGCTCACGACACCACCTTGTTTATTTCCTCCGGTAAATGCGAACGAGGAGCAAAACTTCTAGAAGATCTTTAGAAAACTAACTTAGACACACAAATGGATTGATTGATTGATTTTTTCGTGTTTCCGGGCACGTCAACTGCTTTGGTCATTATTCCCGTTACCGATCAGAGCAGCCGGCCGCTAGAATTCTCCTCCTAACAGCAACTGAATTCGGCCTAGCTGAAAAGCTAGTGTCGAAAATCATGCCGCCGTCAGGACTCGAACCTAGGACCTCCCGGTCAGAGGCGCTGCAGTGACTTCAGTTGATGCACTGAGCTACCGCTCAACGTCACATAAATGGAGAACTGTCACCTAAGACAGTTTGCAAAGTCTTTACACTAAAGAAAATACCTACCTTACCACCACTAAATATTCAAAACAATCCCATACCCTGGACAGACAAATCTAAAGCAATCAAATATCTGGACTTAAATGTTGATACAAAGTTAACATAGAAATAATATATAATGACAATAGCAAAATCTACAAAAAAAATTGGCAAACTATATCCACTCATCAATAAAAAGTTTCATTTGAAAACAGAAACTGCCCTATCACGATATACGTTTATTGTAAGACCTTCAATGTGATACGCATGTGCGATTTGGAGAGTAGCCTCCAAATCATCACTTAAATACCTAGAAACAATTGAGAACAAATTCCTTCGACTGGCTATTAAAGCTCCTTATTACAAACAAACAAATTCATCATGAATTAAAAATACATCTATCTGAATTCCTACCAAAACTTTCTAACAATTTTTTAAGCAACCTAAGCCAATGCCCAGGCACAAACATTTTCAACCTCAATAGAAATGGACCAACAAACCCTAAAATTAAATCTAAATTACTCAAACATGTATTCCTTCCCTCCTAATAAAAGACTTAATATAAATCAGCTGGTATGAGGAAATCCACACCTCCCTTCCACAAGATCAATACCAATGTTGTAAATAATATTAGTTTAAATAGAAGTATTGTAATAACCGGTGTTACTATTTATATTTATTTTGTATTGTACATTATTAAATTACATTCCATTTCGTTTCCTTTATTATGTAATTTGTTAGATTCATTAGAAAAGTGTGTATATAATATGAAGAACATGTCAACAAAAAATACAAAGCAGCAAAAAGCTACAGATCTTATTGGGAAATAATTTTTTTTTAAAATACGCCTACGTTGCTCTATACGATTAAAATATTTTATCAAAAAATTTGGAGCCATTTTTAAGAAAAAAAACGTCCTTGAGAATACATGTAAAGTATTCTAAAAAATTAAAATATCCTTTTCAAATTCAGGGGTCCGCGACAACAGACACATTAACCTAAGAATATAAGTTTTGGTGAAAATCATACATAGAGATTAGCCGCTAGCGTTGTTCACGGCCACAGCCAGCTAGACAGAAGTTTCATCGTAAACAATTTTTTCGCTATCAAGGAAAAGGGCCAGGTGTTAATTAACCAAAGGATAACTCCTAACATTTGCATTTAGAAAACAGCGCTATCAATTTTCGCTCTCAGGGATCCACAAAACTTGAATTCTAAATATACACAACACGTAAAAACAAGAATTATTCACTTTTTCGGTTTTAGGGATCTACAATTCGAATTTTTCTGTCGAAAAATCGAAGTTATTTGCTAGTCTTACACATTAATTTCTCTGCAAAAAGGATGTTGTATGTGTAAAAGTAAAAAAATTCACGCTCATAAATGACCGTAAAAATGAAATTGAAAAAAAGTCAGACGCACCGACAGACACACAGACGCACCGACGGACACACAGACGCACCGACGGACACACAGACGCACCGACGGACACACAGACGCACCGACGGACACACAGACGCACCGACGGACACACAGACGCACCGACGGACACACAGACGCACCGACGGACACACAGACGCACCGACGGACACACAGACGCACCGACGGACACACAGACGCACCGACGGTCACAGTCAGTCGGACTAACGGACAGAAATGTCTTGCTGTTAATCGATATTTCGGTATAAAGATTCCACAAAACAGGGTTACTAGCTACACTAACCTGTTAGACGAAGTAATTTACTACATTTAGCAATAGGATTTATCCACTTTTTCGTTACCAACGTCCGGCAATATGATTTTTCTGTCGAAAATTCGCCTTTCTCCATGACAGGATTACATATTTTTACGAAATGGAAGAAAAAACATGTTTTCAGTCCCAAATACACATCAATAAGATCATATTTAAAAGAAAACTACAATTGTGAAAATGAATGAAAACAATAAATTACATAACGAATAACAAAAGAACAAAACAAGTTTACACATAAAAGATAAGCAACAATAACATAAAAATTAAATTTTTTGATAATTTTTAAAATGAAATTCCCAGTAACTGCAATAAGAGCTTTATACAAAACAGATAGCAATAAACAAAGAGAAAAAGGACCATATTTATTAAAATTGCGCGACCTGAACAACTGTCTTCCTGTCAGTATAAAAAATCAAGTATTTCTGAAAGACATGCTCAATAGATTCAGATCCTTCACCACTTTAACAAATTTCACTTCTGAAAATTCGATATCTACATAAACTGTTGTTAAGAGACGTATGGTTCCTTCTAATGTAATTAAGATTTTCCGTTTTGCTCCACCGTCTTCTCATCTGCCATCTATCGACGCCTAAAAGTCATTTTTTAACGTGACACAATTTTTTTGGTAAATTCTGTTCCGATATACATATTTTCAGTGGAAAATTTTGACAGACGGGCAGACAGGCAGACTTTAAGAAAAATCAAATTTTCGGTATCAGGAGACCACAAGATCTGTGTTTCCGTTAAAATACTGAAATCACATCATCACGAAACTTTCTATACACTATTTATATTACTCCGTATATACGAACGGAAACGGAAAGGAAATGACTAAATTTGATTAAGTTGATCACAAAAAATATTGTTCAATTTATTCCTCCGTGTAGAATAATAAAATGCGTACCGTTGAATTGGGCTCAAATTAATAGACCTTGCAATCTAATTATTTTAAAGGAAGAGAACTTTGTTAGATTTTTCTCAAATATACTTCACTTGACGCAATAAAAGTTCTACATACGTGACTTGCCAGAAGCCGTCCGTGTGCAGCGTCGTCGCTTTTGTGTGGATTGTGTGTCTGGCTGTATCAGGCCAGGAGGACCGGTTCTTAAGGTCAGGGACTTTTCCTCACTCACCTTTCTTCTCGATAAGGCCTTACGGTGCACGACGCCGAGGCCCCGCAGCAGAACGCACACTGCGAAGACAACTCGAGAGCAGAGATCGAACGGAGAGGAATTTGAAGCTTCCATCACATTCGCGCGACATTTTAAATTTCATTCTAAAATAATCTATACCAGAGATATTTAATCTGTTATGAAAACCTAGTGACGTACATTGGCTATAAATCTTTTTTAATGTGGCTTTCATAGAACATATAATAAAATATGGTATAAAATAAGATAATAAAATATGGTAATAAATTAAAATATGGTATATTTGATTAAAAATATGATATTTTGCTCACTCAGAGTGTAGAATATGTTATTCGACTGGCCTTTCAGGACACTTACCTGAAACAAATGAAAAATAACATAAGAGCTTGAATGAAAAATAATTAAAATTTGGCAAAAATATAACATTTTTCTAGGCATACAACTCCTGAAAAAGTAAAACAACGTTTAAATATGAAATGATATTCACAGGCACAGATGATAGCACAGCGAACGCGCCCCGCGACGGCCAAACCTCGTGCGCCAGCTTTTCGAGCAGCCTTCAAAACGGCGAAGCACTAGGACGAGGCTGCGGATTACCCAACCAGCCGACAGGATTTTCGACACTAGCTTCTCAGCTAGGTCGAATTCAGTCGCTGTCTGGAGGAGAATTCTAGCGGCCGGCTGCTCTGATCGGTAGTTTTCCGTGGTTTCTCCGATCAACACCAGGCGAATGCCGGAGCAGTACTCTATCAAACGGGCCACGGACCGCGCGCGATCTGTCCTTCCCATTCCTTGTCCTATCCTCTCCCCTTACACACACACTTACACTAACATGCACTACACTACCACATATCCCGGGAGACCGGTCGGGAGCTTAGAGCTTGTCCTGGCTGGGGCGGTGCCCCGCTGGTGGGAGAGTCCTAGTTAGGGGGAAACCCCACTAGCCGACGGTAGGTCGGCGCCGGATCTCGCCATTCAGCGGGGAAAGATCACAGCCATCTCCCGAGAAAAAAACATGCACTACACTAACGGGACTAATGACCAGAGCAGTTGACGCGCCCGGAAACATGAAAAAATCAATCAATCAATCAACCCAACCAGCCCAATCTCCCGGCTGGCTCCTCATTGGCATTGTAGAAGGTACCTTTCGTGTGCAGTGACCCTTCAGCTGTTTCGGTTCTTCCCCTCTCGGACACTGAACAAAACCACGCCAGCGCACCTGACGACGACCCGCCTTCCTTCTTTATGTCATCTCTCCGGACCGCGAACATCGACCCAGAGCGTGCAGACTTCCTTCGGAACTTTGGCCACCGCCAAACGGTCTCCGGAACCAGGATCCTGTCCTTTGCGATTACGGCCTCCGACCATCCTCATGTAGGCTCCACTACGAAATTGCCACCGGTCGGCAACCTGGATTCATAATTGTTATATGTATAATAAATGTTTGTTATCCTGATGGATAGACTCATTTGTCCTATTACACAGCTTGATCTATATAAACCAAATTAATGTATAATAATACGTATAATTGAAATTATGAGATTGTAGATGCCACGTTCGAATCTAAAATCTAAAAAATATTTTTCTTGGAAGTATTTGTTAACCTTAAGTTTTTTATACCTTCACAACCGTGATGATAAGCTACATAAATTCATGGCAGTATATACAATTCATTGATGAATAAATGACATTTGACAAGAAACTATTGAAATATTCATGGAGTAGATGGTTTCGAAATAAACGAGAGATAATGTGACACTGACATTACAAATGACATTGCTTTTAATTACCTTTATATAAGTTAAATTTATTTGTGTAATCCATTTCTGATGATAAAACTAACTTTATCTCAATAGACACAAAGTGTTACCATACACAGGAGAGAGAAAAGAGAGATGTGACATCACAGAAAACTCTTCTGAAGCAAATGTGCGATGCAACAGAATATCAATTTTGTTATAATTTTTAATCTTCTGTTAACTAATAAATTAACCTCTTTACAATTCAAGAAAGTAGAAAGTATAATATAGTAATATAGTATTTCTTTCACAGTTTATTGATACAAAAATGTTATTTTGCTAAAACCGCTCGGCAATCTATATATTTAAAAAAATAAGGTATTCTGCCATGGCTTCGTTTAGAGCTTCTACTGAACCGATTGTAGTATTTTTTCCTTTAAATGAAAGAACGTGATCTCTAGATGTGTTATCAGATACTGTTAGTGTTGATTCACCAACATTTAAGGTGTAAATTAATTAATTAAATCATTCTTTAATAGTACGCTTATCTATAGTCAATTGTTTTCTTCCAAAGCTGCTTGATGGTGGCGCGGCTTGATGTTTTGTTTTGATTGTTGAGATTTGTTTACAATTTGTGAAGGTTTTGTTTCAGTGTAATAATTGCATTATGGCGTTGACAGTTTGCATGTATTTGCTTTTCTGGTGTAATTTGTAGAGAACATTCGGACAGTGGGTTTTGCTCGGTTGTACTTAAGTAGTGAAGTTGTACACAGGTTATGTCGATCGTTGCCCACGCGCCCCAAAAGACGCAAACGTGCATTAACTGGACGCAGGGAAAGAGAAAGTCAGCGTAGAAGTGTTAGGGAGGTTATTTCGTTCTATGTTGGGTTGTTGTCTATGAAATGTCAGTTTTGTTCTACTTTGCACTTCCCATGTGAGAGAAATTCTGCAAACGAGTTTACTCTGTGCTACTTAAATGGGAAAATAAGTTTACCTTCGATGAATATGCCAGAAGAAATCAAAATTGTTTATAGGACATGATGACACATCAAAAAACTTTAGAAATAATATTCGTCAGTCTAATAGTGCTATATCTTTTGTGCGGATATTGCATTGCCACCTGGTCATGGGCTATACATGTTCAAAATTTTGGAAACTCCACATCACAAAATATATTTGTTATACCCTGAAGATCCAAACAACGCAACATATTGTGAACATTAGTCTGGGCACAGTATTTTACATTTATCTCAGATCTCACCGTCAAATTTTGACGGGTTCTCACTAGTCATTTCGTAAATTCGTTCCTCAGAGTAAATAAATTATTGGTCTTAGCAGAGTTAAAACATTGGGGCGACGCACATTCGCATAATGTGAATAATATCAAATTCTTATACTTGTAATATTTTTTTAAAAATTTGAGTATTACCAATGAACCATGTTACTACAGATTGATAGTAAAAAACAATGTACGTTACTTGCTTGAAAGTAATCTTTTGTAATTTCATTTCCAAATAATATTGTAAAATTTGTGTACAAATTTAATTCAAACGCAAATATCGCACTTTCCTTGTTTCGAGTAACTATTGCTGGTTGATTATTTATTCTATAAATTCGGTTTTTCTGTTCACAAACGTATTAGAGGAAATAAAATAACAACTTCATAACATCGAGGAAAATTGTGATTCAAGGAAAAAGCTTTCAGTATTGATCCGGAGGTATTCTCTCGCAAAACATCTCGCATTGTAGGAAAAATGAGCTGTCATGTTGTATGTATTCTTTCCTTGACAACTTGTTCGCAAGCAAGAATCAAAATACGGGAAAAAAGAGAACCAGACACATCTCCGTGGTGCCTGGCTACTCGTCATTCAAAACAAAGAGACGTTTTGACATGTTCTGCAAGCAGTCATTAAAAGATGCAACCTGGATGAAATTAGAGAGGAACATATGTAGTAGTTCTTTTCATGGTTAGAAAGTCATCTTTTCTGCCGTTTCATTTCATTTATAGAATAAAGAATTGAAGACTTGCACAAGTTAAAAAAAGAAAAACTACTTTTTATCAGCATTTGCCATGCATATACCATTTTATGTTTTATTCAAATCCATCGAACCTTAAACATGTTTTAATATTAATTTACCCCATTTAATTGTTGAAAGATTTCATTAATATTTATTAATACTTATTTATCAGTACTTATATTTTTAATGTTTTCTTAAAGCTTGTCGTTCTTAAAAATATTTCTGATCTGGTTTTCAAGTGCAGGCCACCCACCTCTATCTCGATTTCAGTGAAAACTTTTCATTCATTTTTCCAAAGAATCTGGGAGCAATATAGAGTGTATGTGATGAGAAAATAATAAATAATATTGACGAAAGTGGGGAGCCTTATGTATTTGCCTGTTAGTATTTTATGGCAATTTGATTTGTGTTTTCATACGGAGTAATATACGTACTATAGAGAAAGTTATGTAATGCCGCGTCGTAAAACAGCAACTATTCGACAGAGTCAGATTTCAGAAATTGGGGATCCTCGATACAGGAAAAGATGGTTGTTTGTTTTTCAAAAGGTCCTGCCGATCGTCCGTATGTCCGACTGTCGGTCCGCCCGTCTGTGAAAAATACTAGGATCTAAACTATTTGTACGATTTTTTACAAAATGAATATGGCCTGATCGATATGGTTTCACTCAAAACTCTGCCATTTCGAAATACATTCTTTAAATTTTGGGGGTACTTTACATGAAGCGCCTGGGACATTTTCAAAATTTCTCAAAAATATATTCAAATTATTTCTTTAAATTTCTGGTAAGAAAATAGTGAAATACTCTTATAAAGGTGGCATTGGTCAGATTTTCACTGTTAAATCTTAATTTTCGAAAATTACGAAAGCTTCAATTTTTTTCAGCGTCTTCCTACAACTACAAAATTTAAGAAAGATTTTTCCATCGAATGGAATTTGTTCTCCATAATTAGTTCTTTCATTAAGTCATTAGGATTTTAAAAAATTGTAATATTGACTCAATATTGCGTGAAATACGCGCAAAATTAAAATATGTCAAAACCCAGAATTTCTCAAAAACGGTCCCCCATTTTTTTTTAAATTTTTGTTATGGATAGTACTAATTATACTGCATAAGATAATGAACTCCATTTTGTTGCACAATTTTGTTTTTTCAAAAATTACAAAACTGTAATTTTTTGATATCTCTCTCACCTGCTTAATATTTATATTATGTAAGATTTGTATACACTTTTGACTTTTCTAAAACAAGTGCTTCAAATAATGTGTTATAAAGTTCTCGAAAACACGAACGTTTTCTGTGAAAATGAGCTCAAATTTCCGCATTTTCATTAATGTTCACACGCCATGTTTTCAAAAACCGCTACAATTTAAAAAAATGTTTTAAATAGATAGTTCAACATACACTGTTTAAGACGACGCAAGTCATTTTGCTGCATTCCTTTGTTTTTTTAAAAAAAGTATATAAATGTAATTGTTTGAAATATCTCTCGCGCCGATTAACTGCACATTTCCTGTGATTTGTACACATTATTGCATTTGTGAGTGGAACTCATTCAAATGATTTCCAATGAAATTTCTCGAAAACTCAAAAGTTTTCTGTGTAAAAGAACTGCAGATTTCACATTAAGACTAAAGCTTAAAAGACCTTTTCTTAAAAACGGCTCCAAATATTTCAAGAAAAATGTCCATATAGGATAAGATTTTACTTGTCTTTAATATTTTTAAATAACATTTTGATTCTATCGTTAGGAAACAGAAAAATTGAGAAAATTTAAAAAAAATTGATAGATGACAGATGGCAAGAGGATGGGGTAAACCGAAAAGCTAGCCCAGACCAAAGAAATTAGGAAACTTACTAATTTATATGGCTTATATGGCTGAAACTTACTAGTTTATAGTTACTAGTTTATTTGGCTTTGGATCAGGAATAATTTTTTAATTTTTCGAAAGTAACGCATGGTAACCGTTTCTTAATACTTAGTTGTAGATTATTTATGTAGGTTATTGGTGTGGGAAGGATGTTTAGAATTTTATGGTAATTAATTTATTGTTTCGGGCTAATAGTTTTCTCAGTATATTACTGAATTCATGAATGGTTGATTCATAACTTTACTCTACTGCGTGCACAATGTTAACTTCAATAAACAAATAACTGTTTTAAACTCACATTCCACAGAGGTAATTAGCATTTAAATCACTTCCTTTGATACCCCCTCTCTACTTCTGTCAATATGGCTCCCTCGAATTTGCTAATTATAAGATTTCGAGGAATGCGAAGCGAAAGTCCAACTTACAATTTTTTAAACACAGAAATACTTGAATTGAATTAAAGTAACATATAATCATTAACTAGATCATTAAGTTCACTGTAAATCTTTTACTATATCTCCAATGGGAATTATTTTAATATTCGAGTTCTGCTTTAATTAATAAGACTTTAACACGTAACGAGGTGAATGAGAACGTCAGAATAAGCGGGTTATGAGTTTCATTTTTCGTATCACCTTTAGAGTTTTCGGGGCCGTTGGGGCTTGTAGCGTTGTCCTAAATACTCTTATTCTCATTTCTATTTATTCCATTTGCTACTTTTGGAACCTCTGGGGCGAATTGAAACACAACATCATTTTCCTTTTTATATGAAAGAATTTTATCAAGGTAGTATTTCATTTATACTCAATGAAAAATATCTAAGATGTAAACCCCATTTGTTCACGGATTTAATACTGTTACCGAAATGATGATTTAGAACTCTTTAGAACATAAATATTGAAAGTTTAACTCTTACATAAAAGTATTTGATAGCTTTTCTTGACCTCCTGCTTTACATAGGGATGGATGTGGTGTTCTTGAGTTTAGGCCAAAAACGTTGGAAAAAAACGAAAAAGAATGTAGAATTATTTTTTTATTCTACCATGACCAAAACTCAAGAACACCACATCCATTCCTACATATTACGATAACTGTTTATGACCCCGAAGATTATCCTAAAAAGAACGTTATAAGAAGTGCAATTTGCAGTAACCGCGACCCACAATTCTCCGCAGACCGAATTCTCCAAGCCGAAAATTGAATCAAAACAGAACATCATTAGCGAGAGAACATCATTTTCATATTTTAATATTATTTTCTAAAAATGAAAGTTTTCAACGGAAAGGCCTACAAATAGTGCGTGTTGTTATATCCATAAATACACTTTAGTTTCTCTTTTTTTTATATTTCACATCGAGTACCGTCTCATTTTCGCTTGCAGTCGCCTCGCGTGATCGCTCATACGCTACTTTCACTTGCTCCTCGGTTTCACTCATGACACTTCCCCGGGCGCCGTGGGACGATATGGCTACGGCCGTTCTGCTCAAGAGGCGGGAATTGGGTCACGTCCAACATTAAAGGTTTTAAAAGTCTCTAACCGACACCGTAGCTGTCGTAAAAATCTTTAGTATTATCTGTCACGTTTAGATAGCAGAATATTGAATGGTGCGACATTCTTGGATTTTGTAGAAGACAAAATTGCACACCGCTTCAAACATCTCTAACTAATACAGGAAGAATAACAAAGAATATACCGATTTGTGAGCCTTATTTCCCATCTATCAAGCAATTTCTCTAAATGAGTCAAATGCCATTTAAAAAGGCGAGTTTCTAAGTTTTGAATAGCGCTCCGGATGTCCGCAATGGATAGGGTGCATTCGTCGCTCATTATACCAGAAATCGCTTAAAATGATATCCGCTAAGATTGGTCACCAAGGGTAAGCCGGTGATCTAGGTGCAGCTTGCACAGATTCATGTGTAGTTATTGATTTCCGAGAATACGCTGAACCCCCTCTCAGATGCTATGATTTTCATCAGAAACTCGCCGAGGTACCGAACTTCTTCTTTTGCGTAAACATTATCCATCCTGAAGCATACAAAAACAGCAACGAATGTTATTAGTACAACACGTATTGAAGTTTCTTTGAAAAGCTTGCGACAGCATAGTTCGCTAACAGGAGAACGAGGGTCGCTATCTGCTGGTGCACGGGCACCTACGCTGAAACGAGCACCTAGCCTGGAATGGTGCGCTCTATCCAGAGCGTGCCCTCTTCGAGCTCTGTTGGCGTCTATTAAAAAATTAAAAACTCGCTCTTTGGAATGTTATTTGACTAATTTCAAAAAGGTAATTGATAACTGCGAAATATGACTTAGAAATCGGCTCTTTTAATAACTCTGTATTTTTCTACTCCAAACTACCGGTAGCAGTAGCTCAGTGCATCAACTGATGTCACTGCAGCGCCTCTGACCGGGAGGTCCTAGGTTCCCACTCCGCACGGCGACAGGATTTTCGACTCTACCTTTTCAGCTAGGTCGAATTCAGTCGCTGTCTGGGGGAGAATTCTAGCGGCCGGCTGCTCTGATCGGTAGTTTTCCGTGGTTTCTCCGATCAACATCAGACGAATGCCGGAGCAGTACCCTACCAAACGGGTCACGGATCAATCAATCTATTCTCTCCTCATTAAAAGAAGATTTTTAGGAAAAAAATCCACACGAACTAGTGCGGCACATACTTTCTCGCATTATTTCCAACTATTTTAACTTCTCGACAATTAAGAGAGTTGAACGAAAATGGAGATGTACGTCATTCTTTGAAGCGTTTCTTGTTTTTATCCTTGGAAAACATTTAAAGAAAACATTTGGAATTTGTTTAAAAGAAAACATTTTTTTGAGAAAATGTTTTCTTTCTATAATTTGCAATAAGTTCAATCAGAAATTGCGCAAAAACTGATGTTTTTTTTTCAAAAAATTCCATTAGCCCTTTTTTTAAGATCTGATCTTTTAGAACCGATTTTAAGACAAAATCTCTTTCTTTAAATTTGTAGTTTTACAGAGTTAAAGTTTTGCAATTTCGATAATACAGAGTGTTCGCCGAAATGGGACCAGCACTACTGATTTTCCGTCCTTTGATACAGGGGAAGATAAAATTAAAAACAAATTTGGAGTCGTCTTCGAAAAAATTGTTTAAAAATTGCCTAGATTGAACGAAAAATTACGCAAAACAAGTTGTATTTTAAAAAATTGTACATTCTTTTTTTAAGAACTGTATATTTAAAGAACTGATTTCATAAACTACAAATTTGTATCTTCAATATTATTGTTGTAGGAAGAAGGCAAAGAAGGACTTTTTTTCAATTTTCAAAAAAAATTAGGGATTTCAAACAAAATGTGATCTGCGAAATTCTTTTTAGAATTCTTTACGGTATCTGACGATTAAAAAATGTTTGGAGCCATTTTTGAGAACATTTTGAAAATGTCATTGAATCATCATATTCAGTACACACAAAAATTAAAATATGTTTCAAACTCGCAAGGCCTCGAGTTCCATCGATTGTGGAATATCACTTTTGGAGAAAATCATCTAAATGGGTTTGATTGATTGATTTTTTCGTGTTTCCGGGCGCGTCAACTGCTTTGGTCGTTAGTCCCGTTAGTGTAGTGCATGTTTTTTTCTCGGGAGATGGCGGTGTTCTTCCCCCGCTGGATGGCGGGATACGGCGCCGACCTACCGTCGGCTAGTGGGGTTCCCCCTAACCAGAACTCTCCCACCAGCGGGGCACCGCTCCAGCCGGGACAAGCTCTAAGCTCCCGACCGGTCTCCCGGAATATGTGGTAGTGTAGTGCATGTTAGTGTGAATGTGTGTGTAAGGGGAGAGGATAGGACAAGGAAGAGGAAGGACAGATCGCGCGCGGTCCGTGGCCCGTTTGGTAGAGTACTGTTTCGGCATTCGCCTGTTGTTGATCGGAGAAACCACAGAAAACTACCGATCAGAGCAACCGGCCGCTAGAATTCTCCTGCAGACAGCGACTGAATAAATGGGTTTGAAAAACCAATGATCAGGTATGATCAAAATATGTTATTGTTACGAATAATAGGTACAGAGCAGACGATAAATATTCATTAATTATTTATCACTTGAAGGGACCCCTCTAATTTATGAAATTGCCTCTCACTAGACACTGCGTGGCGTTTTTCCCGTATTGTGACTTTATTGGCATCACTTTAAAGAGATGCACATTGTAATGCTCATTTCTTTGTACCATCAATATGAGCCCTCGCGACGTGATGGCGACTTCGCGCACTCAAGTGCTCTTTCCCAGTGCTCCGTCTTCTTAAGACTACCTCTTTCCCCTTTTCCCGATCTCCCTCCCAATCTTTCGCTTTATCTTCCTGACTATCTGTCTACATCCCTGCCAATCTCATCTATCTCACTCTATCAATGAGTGTCTATCTGCCTGTCTGTCAATTTCCCTATGAGTCAGCCCATTTCCCTGTAGGTCAACCTCTGTGAATCCATGTCTTTCCGCGGGAAATTTTTACTCTATCCCGCGCAGACACTATCTTGGTGTGTGCGCGGATAGTCAGATGGTCAGTCAGTCTCTCTCCCCCTCTCTCCCTCTCAGTCTCTATTCCCCTCTCTCTCTCCCTCTCAGTCTCTCTCCCCCTCTATCC
Source organism: Teleogryllus occipitalis (assembly GCA_011170035.1). Classification (NCBI taxonomy): domain Eukaryota; kingdom Metazoa; phylum Arthropoda; class Insecta; order Orthoptera; family Gryllidae; genus Teleogryllus; species Teleogryllus occipitalis. Next base: position 257,756 of record BLKR01000273.1, read on the forward strand.
CTCGCAGTCTCTCTCCCCCTCTCTCCCTCTCTGCATGTCTGTCTCTGCTCCCATCGTCCTTTCCCCTCCCAGGCATTGTGAGCGCGGACGCGGCGCGCCATTGTGCCCGAAAACGCACGTCATGCGTCAGTTGTTCATTTGTTTCCCAAGCTGAGACAAAGCTCTGTCTTTCAGTCGGCCCCAGTGCGCGCTTCAGAGTCCGAGCGACTGACCTTTATGACGGCTGAGAAAGTCAGATGAGGTTGTTGCCATGTGAAGCTCGCATTCTTCTTTATGCTTGGGCATTTCTCCATTTCCATCGATCTAACCATCCACCCTACTCGTTTCTTGTATTCTAATCGAAATAATAGAGATAATTAATGACTTGCGTTCTTTCCTCTTCCATTGAATCTTTGTTCTTTGGCTTTCTTAAATACTAAAATAGATGTTCTTTTCTCGACTTGCTCACGTTGGGTGACAATTTGAATACATCTTCACTTACCTTCAATGTGTACATTGTTTTAAGAGAAATTTGCTGAGTGGTGGCTGCAACTCGAAGATGTAATACAGAACATAATATCGCGTCTGATGTAGTAACTGGTGACAATAACGGTCATTGCAGAAAAATAAATTGGAATAACTTAGCACAAAACTAGGAATAGCTCATAACAGTTGCTGAATGAGGAATGAAAAAGGGATGAGAATGATAGCTGAAGTAAACAAATAGAAGAAATATTAGTTTTAGTTGTATCTACAGTATGTAACTATGATGATCAATCGACAACACAAATCGCTGATTCAAACATTATTTACAAAAGAAATCTATTCTAACAAGGCACAAAAATCCATATAATTCAATGGCAGTATTTAGTGATGCTTATCGACAGCTTTCAAATATTGAAACGAAATAATTAGAAGGATATGGTACGTCTATTTATTTGACACAATCCATCTCTTCGGAACACCTTCAAATTCTCGAACTGAAACGAATTATTTCACTTCAACCTTTTAAAACTTGCACGATCATAACCCAAGCAGCAGTTCAATTAAACCTCCATTATCTTGCATTCTCTTGAACTTTAACTGCATTATAGCACATTGTTTTTCACTTCAGCACGCACTCAGAATTACTGAACACTTGTGGTGTGTTTTAATATTGTTTCCACCGCTTTATTATTTAGGATGGAACAGATACGTTCTCCTTTCAATTCAAATGAATGCAGCCGTTTTTAGCAATATATGCAGGGCATCTTTTCCCGAGCACTCAGCACCTTCACGACAGAGGAAGTCCATCATATTTTATGCAAACTCCAGGCAGGGGCGCCTCCACGCTGAGAGATAGGAAATCGATTCTCAATGGAGACGTAGGTGGCTGCCTCTCCAGATACGAGCCAATACATTCAGGTTACATTCTGCAGAACCACACCGGCCATTTTCTTTTGAAATAAAGGGCGACGGTTCTTTTTGTTTACACGGTAACAGTAAAAGAGTTGATAACTGTTTAATGGAGATTTTTTGCGGTATAAGAAATATCATCCGAGTACTCTTTCTAGGATATGATTTTGTAAGTACGAAAAAGAAAAGAGAAAATAATAAGAAGTTTTTGCACCCTCGTACGTTAAAGCATTCGACAGCAATATCGGTCTTCTCCGCAATAGAATTTGCGCATCACTTTTGTGCATCTGCACATGCGCAGAAGACGTTTTTGCGGTCGATTCCCGTCCGCCAAGGCGAGCAAAAACTCCCTAATGAAGGTAACGAAACTGATTAAGGGTACTAGGTAGAGTTTACAAAGCATTGCCACCCGAAATTTTACCATTTTTAACATGCTGTTTCTCTTCAGCTATTTTATGTAATGCAGTGAAAACTTGTACAATTGCAAAACAAATGATTATGAACAATATGGTGTAAAGTAAATTAATCTGCATCAACTCTATCATATTTTAGAAATAAATAACTAGCAATCAACAATCGTAAAGACAATTTGCAACTCTACTTTTAGGTACCTTTTGCTGAAAACTATCAACTTTAGCAACTTTTACTCCTTATTCATAAATGTTCCATATTAATAGTTTAATACATTCAGTGAAATATTTTACAACTACACCTTCACACTTTTTGATAAAAACATTTTGAATTATACATTAACTTTACACCTCTAAAAAATGGGGTATTATTATTTTTTTAAATAATAGTTATCACTTAAGCAAGTTAAATATTCACTGACTGGAAAGAAAATTTCATTCTCTGCATTTTAAAAAAAGAATGAAGTTGTTAAGACTAATAGTTCCTGAGATATAGGTTCCTGAATAAGAAAAAAATCAACTTTCGGAAAACGGCAAAAAACTAACAACACGCTAATACTCAGCTACAATCACAAGCACCTAACCACACAAAATCACATGTAACTCGTAAACAAAACGCGTACACAGACGGCTAGCGAGTGTCACTTGTTCCCAGGCAACCAACAGAACTACCAACAAGCGAAAAAACAGAAATTAAAACCCTAGAAGCGACATTTCGATAATATGAAGTTGCGAATGTGCTGAAAGGGGGCGCGGTCCTGGTGGCGCCATATTTAAATGTCGCTTCAGGGCATTTAAACACGCCAAAAGTAAACAAAATATATATTAGTGTATTCAGCATTTCATTCCGAATCGTTTGCAACTAAAAACCAAAAATCGATTTTTTGAGCCTAAAACTCTACCCAGTGTGTGTAGCAAGTAAAATCAAAGTGACTGCGATATCCACAATACAGGTCAAAAGTCAACGGAGATTTATTCGTTTTAAGATTTTACACAAAGTATTAGCCACTTTTTATTACTTTTTGTTAAGACAAGAAAAAGAATGTTCGCCTCCTTCATTCTATTACTATGTACTATTTTTAGTTTTCAACAAATTATTTAGATTATTTTCTGACTGTAAATTATCACTGAAAAATATTCAAGTTACCAATATTCATATTCAATTTTGATAATTCTTACGATGTAGTAGCAAGTTTGAATAAAGATCTTGCTTATCCTCGTCGAATACAAAGATACAAATTCGATAGGATTAAAAACATTAACAAAAATGACAAAAACTCAACAAACTACTAATTCTTAATAATTTATAAAAATTTTATTCCTTGAATAATAATTAAACACAAAACTAAACAAAATTAACTAAACTGAACAAAACAATTAGTCTTTAAAACTTCCGCCCAAATTTCAATTGCTCATAAATCCTGAAAGGAATAGGGTACGTAGCCTTCAATTTATCTTCAATACCTTGAATCCAGTTCCCTATCACTTTACATTTTTCAGTCTCTCTTTAAATTCCTCCATAACACACTTATTGTCTCTTACTGAGCATAACTATCCAAGAACTTACGTCTGTTCTTGAAGACGTTCACACACATTCTGCTTGTTGATTCATCGCATTAAATTCACTATTTCCATCACCATCACATCCAATGCCTTCTCCAAAATCTGTTCTTGGTGGTCTTTGGTCACATCTGGCGATTAACGAGTATTCGATCATTGACAAAACATAATTTAATTTCCGTCATCACACCGCTGTTATTTCTCTCCACGCACTTCAACGTTTTTCTTTTACGTTTCTATTTCCCTCCTTGCTATTTCATACGAACTACTTTCCAATTCTCCGACATATTTATTCATTCATAGAATGACTCACCACTCACCAGGAGTGGCCAGCTCTTGTGGACATCGCCCAATTTATTCTCCTTCTTCCTTCGCTTCATTCCATATTCTCGCCCTTATTTTCGTCAAACTCTTCTTTCTTTTCTCATTTTTTGAGGACAATGCGATCAGATCCTTTTCAAAGGATAAATATCTGCCTCTGTCGTTTCAGTGCCTAGGGACCAATACCCTCCTTTCTTCTAACTGGCTTTTTACTTCGTTATTTCTCTTACTCTGCTCTGTTTACATCACCCTCCTTCAGACAAATCCATCTCCTTCCTTCCCCTCCGCTTCTCTCCCTAATAACGATGTCTCTCACCCTCCTGTGAATCTCCAACTGCCGAAGGCGCCCGAGTTGTCATCCGATTCAGTTTCGCTTCCAAAACTCTCGAGGCTGCGCTTCCATCGATTCAGTCTTTTTCCTCAGCAGCCGCTCTGACTTGCGTCGGTTTCTAGCATGTTTATCAAATGCTGAGATTTATTCAAACTTTCAAACTTCAAAAGTTTCAAAAAAAATTATAAAAATCCTAAAATTCATTTGAATCTTAGGATTTTTAATGAAATTTTGAATAAAAAAATTACATGAAATCTCGAGCATAATACACCTAAAAACGTGAAACATTTATATTTTCTAAAAATAAGTGGAAGTGATAATATCAAACTATTAAGTTAATCAAACAAACATTCAATTCATTAAGATGTATATTAATATCTTCAAAAATAATTCTCAATAAAGCATAACTATTCAGTTCTAAGGGTGCCATCATCATTTGAGAACATTTCACTTTTGCTTTGGGTGATATCGCATAATCGTTCGTTCACCCTGAATCCAATTTTCCCTCTAGAATATCCCTTTGATTAATCTTGCTAGGCGGCAGTTTTTATTCTTCAACGCCGCACGTTGGAACCGTCCTTTTTCTTTCCCCCTTGTATACTCCCCTCCTTGTGTTGCCCCGGGTCGTTAATAATTGATGTAATAATTTCCACTTCGCTCTCAGAATGAGATTTCACGTCATTGTTGACTCGAAGTCAAGAATTGCAGAATGAAATTATTTCTCTGAATTCTCGAGGGAGTATTTTCGTACATCCAGAATTATCAAGAGATATTAACGAATCAGAATACAAACGAGTTTGACGTTGAAATATTAATGTTATTTCAACGACTGCTACCAGTAATTTTAAAAATAATTATTTATTTCTGCGATACCAAAATTATATTTTTAACATTACTCTGACTCCAATAGGAGTAGACCTGACAGAGACATTACGTAGTAAGACGTATGGTGAACAATATTAAGTATTCCAAAACAAAACAAATGATATTAATTCATTTCATTATTTGTTTGAATCTCAGTCGCACGCTATGCACCTTGTTTCGTCTTACTTTGGTTTCAATAGTTTTATCTGAGTTCATTAATGTTTTAGTATTTAGTTCACTCATGCACAGGAAATACTCACATAAAAAAATGTCTCATTGCGACTCCTGAATGTAGCGATGCCCTTTCAGAAAAGGCATCACTATTGATAATGGAAGATTATGACACTAACGTATATCCTAGCAGAATTTTGAAATAATAATAGTTGAAACACCGAAAATTAAAATGAAGAAATTCATGTTGATACCTTCATGTATCCGGGTGCGTCAACTGCTAAGGTTATTAGTTCCGTAATTGTAGTGCTTATTTTATCACGGTAGGTTGTGGTGGTGTCCTTCCTCCGCTGGATGGTGAGATCTAGCGCCCACCTACACGTCGGCTTGCTGTGTTCTCCTCAACCAGGAATATCTCACTAGCGAGGCACCGCCCCAGCCGAGAGAAGCTTTACGCTTACGACTGGTCTCCGGACATGTGTGGTAGTGTAGTGCATGTAAATGCAAGTGTGTTAGTAAGGGGGTTGACGAAAGGACAAGGAAGAGGAAGAAGAGATCGCGCGCGGGCCGTGACCCGTTTCTTTGAGTTCTGCCCAGGCATTCGCCTGGTATTGGTGGGACAAAATCACGGAGATCAGAGCAGACGACCTGTAGAATTCTCCTCCAGACTATTGAAAGTCCTGCCACCATCGGGCCTCAAACTTAGGACCGTCCCTGACAGAGGCATTGGAGTGACATCAGTTGCTGCCCTGAGTCACCTCAGCTGGTAATTCATGTTTATCTTTTGGCACGCCGTTTTGTCCAGTGATGCTTATTTCATGTTGTCTAATAAAATAAATTCAAGTCACGGGTCAAGATTCTTCTATTCCGCACCTTCAAAGATACCTAGCTACGACGAACGCGAAAATCTCTACAAAACGCCGACAGCTTTCGCGAAGCTGCTCACATATTATGAGGAAAGTTCATTCTAAACGCGAGGAAGACCCTGAGTCCCTGAGGAGCCGACAGAGGCATCGGCGCCTCCCGGTGCGCGGCCTCCGCCCTTCGCCCTCGCAGCCGGGCCGCGCAGGGCCGCGCCCTTCCGCCGTAATTCCCCGCGATTTTTAACCGTCACGCACGATAATGGAAGGCTGTAACTCAGGCTCTGGCGGCTGCGCGCCCCCCTGACGCGAGCGCCTGGGCGCAGGCCTGCACCGGCCGGCGGCCTCGCCGGGGCCCCAACCTACTCGCCCTTTCCGCCACACCCCACTCCACACGCTCGACCTCTTGTGGGCCTCGTTCTCTGGTTATTTGCACCCCATTCCGCTCCACTTCCCTGCGCCCTTTGCCTTGTCCTATTCGTGCCAGACCACCCTGTCCCGCTTACGTACCGCTATTCACTCGTCTCTGCCCCCACCCTCTGCTGCACCACGTTCTGCCACACACCACCCCTCCTCCCACCTCTTCCCATTCCGACTTGTTCCTTGACATCCCCTTCTACTTTGTCTCGCCCATACCTCGCTCTTTTCTTCGTTGCCTCTGGTCATTACCTTCTCTTCCTTTTGCTTTCTCGCCGGTATTCTTCCCAGCACCAGGAAATCCCCGCCACTTGTCTTCCCTCCACCCTGTTCCATCAAGCCCCATCTTCATGGTCCATTTCTTCGCATCTCCTCGCCCCGTTCCCCACGTCTGGCACTTCCTCGCCCCAGAAACAGCTTCTCAAGGGCTCCACGGTTCCCCGCCCCTATTCCGCCCCTCCGGCCCTTTTGCCGTTCGCAGCGCCACCGGACACCATTTCACGATATCAGTTTCTTTCGAAGCATCAAATCTTTGCAAATAACTTTTCGGTTTCCGTAAATAAAATATTTTAGAGTAGGATTGGGTTGTTATCAAAACGTTCCGGTCTCGGAGAGGGAGGTGGCGGAGGTATATGTGTAGGTGTAAATTATGATGGTGGGAGGTGGCGGTGGAGTGGAGGACGCGGAGATAAGAGGCGGAGAGGAGGCGGAAGAGGAAGTGACGGAGGCGGAGGAGGAGGTGGTAGAGGGGGAGTTGGAGGTGGAGGTGAAGGAGGAGTCGGCGGAGGAGGCGATAAAGATAGAGATGGAGGTGAGAAGGTGGAGGAATTGGAGGAGGTGGAGGACGCGGAGTTGGTGGCAGAGACGGAGACGGAAGTGGAGGAGATAGAGGTGGGGATGAAGGAGGCGATGAAGGTAGAGATAAAGGTGGAGGTGGAGGTGGAGGAATTGGACGAGGTGGACGAAGTGTACGTGGAGGAGGATATGGAAGAGGCGGAGGTGGGGTGGAGGAGGGGGAGAGGTGGAGAAGGCGGAGATGTAGGAGACGGAGGCTGAGATGGGGAGGAGGGGGCGGAAGTGGGGTGGAGGGGATGAAGGGGGCGAAGGTAGGGTGGAGGTATAAGAGGCGGAGGTGGGGTGGAGGTGGCGGAGGCGCAAGTAGCGGCGTCTGTGGGAGTGATGGTGACTGACGGTGTGAGGGCAGCGTGGCAGGGGGGTGTCGGCGTCGGAGGGAGAGTTGCAGTGCGTGGGCGGGGGCGGGGACGCCGCCTGCGGTGCTGCCCTAATCGACGCCCGCAGCCACCGCTGATGGTGCCCAGATGAGCCTCCGTCGCCACGCAACGGTACGCGGCCCTACGTGTGACGAAGTTTGCGCGCGGGTACTGCTCGTCAAGTTGAAAGTTATCGATTCCGTGACGACCGGAAATTATTTCCAATTGAAACATCCAACATTTCAAATTGCACTGATATTACGTTATGGGTAATAAAATCAAGTACGGTAAATTGCTCCACTTTATTATTGTAGGTGTTCAATGAAACTCACGATGTGTTATTGCTTTATCTGTTACTGATTTTGCTTACCTATTGCTCATATCATCAAAAGAAAATACCACGTAGAATCAAATACATTTTTGTGCAAGGCAATTGTGAAATACACTATTTGTACATTGTTTATCCGTTTAATAAATGCTCTTTATTCGGGTTTTAAAAATAAAAAATGAAAGGCAATTGCAGAATCTGAACGAAATACTCAGAAACTGTCATATAACATTTTCCACTACAAAAGAGTAACACCTTACACACTTACGTTTTCGCAGCTACCGTTATTAATAGGCTACATTATGTAATTCGACTAGAAATCAACACATGCGTGCCAGAACATACACTATATTCCTCATAAACGATTATAATCGCGAAACCTATGTGCGATATTGAGAAACAAACAATATCAATTCCAAGAACATTCTCCCTGTAACGCACTTAAAAATACAATGCTCACATGAAATAAGCATTAAACTTTCCACCAAGTAGGATTCCTTTTTTTCACCAAACAAAAACACCATAACCACAGGCAAATTTGTAGTAGGATGTCCCCAACCGCAGTTTCATGGTCCCAGAGATCCATGGAAAAACGACAGTGTACGGATTTTCGTTAAAACTGACAAGTAATAGCAGGTTCGTAGCGTATCACATCGGTTCAATTAGAATTCAACGGAAGTCATTGCAGTCCTACTGCTCGAATCCCGACGGTGGCAGGATTTCGATATTAGCTACATAGCTAGGTCGAATTCAGCCGCCCTCTGGAGGATAATCCAGCGGCCGGCTGCTCTGATGGATAGCTTTCCCTGGTTTCTCCGATCATCACCACGGGAATGCCGAAGCAGTACCCTACAAAATAGGTCACGGACCGCGCGCAATCTTTCCTTCCGCTTCCCAGCCTGTTCTTACTTACACTGACACACACACACACACACACACACACACACACACACACACACACACACACACACACACACTTACACGTAGGTGCACTACACTACCACACATATCGGGAGCTTAAGACTCGTCACGGCTAGGGCGGTGCCATGGTGGGAGATACCTGATGGAGGAAACCCTGCTAGCGACGTGTTGGCCAGCGCTAGATCTCACCATCCAGCAGGAGTTGTTCTCTGACGGACAGACGTGTTCCCCTTTCAAACTACTTTTTCGGTATCAAGGACTTCAAAAATGTAGATTTGACTATCCAATCATTACTTTTTAAGAAGTATAGTACGCACGGGAGCAAAAAAAAACAACTTTTTTGGTATCACAGACGGTTCATTCACTTTCAACTTTCTCCATAGGACAGAAAATCGACCCTCATAGTAAAAAGTGTATAAATTCAGCTGCTAAATTGAGGAAAAAATCCTTTAAGACCTAGTGTAATCAGAATTCATGTTTTGTGGGTGCTTGATACCGAAAAATCGAATGACGGCAAAACGTCCGTCTGTCAACAACGCTAGCGGCTAAACCGTTCAGCAGATTTTCTCCAAAATTCATCTTCCCTAATCGATCAGCCTGATGTCGCTGCCTATTGAATTTCAAAACTTAATATTTTAATTTTGATGGGTACTTTACAATAAAAGACCCTGGGACATTTTCAATTTTTTTAAACTGTCTCCATTGTTTATTAAATTTTGTTGATGGATAATGGAAGGACGTTTAATAGAATGGTACAGGTTCCATATTCGTTAAAAACCCTGATTTTTTCAAAACTTCAAAATTTCAAAACTTCAAATTTTTTTCGGAGGCTTCCTACAACTGAAATATTAAAGATAGAGGGGTTTACCCTGAATGAAATCTGTTCCTTAAAGAGAGATTTTGAAATAAGGTCATTTACAATTTTTCAAAAATATGAGTACTTTTCGCGTTATTTTTGGGTGAAAATACAGCCGAGAAAGCACATGCTGTTTTAGCACGACTAGTTTGGTATCAGGAAACGTTTTCCTGTCAAAAAACATCGGCAGCTTTTCCTCCAGCATTACTTTACTTTCTGTGTACTCCATATTATGGCTTCGCTGGTGTAACAGCGTGCCGGTTTGCGGGTTCAAACCGGATCGTGGATTTTTAAGGGTAAAAACAATGCATCGGAGGGGAAATAAAATCGGCTTCCCATGTTGTAGATTTACTGCACGTAGAAGCTCCTCAAGCCTACAAGAAGCCTCAGAGCAAAATGTAAATCGCCTGTTTCGCCGCTCGAATGATACCTTCCTCCTCTTCTAGATGGCGAAAGGAGCGTAGCGAAATCTGCATTGGCAAGCGGAAGAGCAAGCCTGAAGCTTGTAAAACAGCCTTGATTTATATGAGAAAGTAAAAAGGGTAATAAATCTCCTGAGTGCGCAGCCGCGTGCACCACGCGGGGGCAGCCAATGCACCGCGCCCCCAAGGAGGCGCGAGGGGGGCGGGGCGCCCGCGACGCCCCGCGCTGCGCCAGGCCTCTTGGACGAGCGGCCCGGAAAATGAGAGCGAGCAGTCGACGCGCGCGCGCGGAGAGGGGCGGGGTGGGGTGGAGGAAGCCGGAATCCGCGCGGGTGGCGCCGAAACGCGCCTCGCCGGGCCTGGTCCGCCTGAACCCGAAAACGTCGCGGCGCCGCGGACGCTGAAGTAAAGTCGGTGCCGTGGCGAAAAAAGTGATTTGTGGTAAGAACATGTTTTTGTACATATAGATTAAGAATGAATGCGAGAGTGAATGATATATTTGAAAAAGAAGAAAGAACTATTTTCATTTCATTATTATTTTGTTTTTTATACAACTAAGAAGGCCCAAAGAGGCCTATGTAATATTAGTTACAGGACAGTTTTAATTGTTTAAGATAGGCCCGCCATAAGCTGCAAAAGCCATAAAGGCTGCAGCTATATTGTATCCCGATCATCTGAATAAATTCGCGCCTGTCCAGGGTAACTGGAGAGGGGGGAAATTGGAAAAAAGGGGGGCTCTAATGAGCGCGTGGCCTTGCCCAGACATTGGCTGCTTTTAAGATACATTACAACCCTCACATTTATAATACTCGTTACATTTGTTCATATTTTATTGAATATTAACAATGCACACAAAAATATTGTAAAAAGTGTTTTGGAATATTAATTTTGGGAGAAATGAAGTTTTAAAAAAAGAAAGTGGGCCTGAATAGCGACACCATAAGTCTTAGAAGTACTAACTATATTGCTTTTTTCAGGAATACATGATCATTAGAAGTACTGCTTAAAAACCAAAACAATAGTTTAATCCTGCATGTTTATATATTTTAGTAATCTTCTTCATAGTTTAAAACACCAACTCTTCAAGTGGGAAATTGTTTTGTAAATTCACTGCTTGTCATTTTCCAGCACAAAAAGCTACAACGTTTGTATATAAGACTTAATATTCTCTTGAAATTACATGCATATTAATTTAATTATCTTCAGTTGAATGCTGTGTTTGGTTTTCTTTTCTTCATACAAAACATACTATCAAAATGTGGTGTAAAACAATAAATTGGATAAAAATACCTACTTAGCCAAAATATTCAAAAAATAAAAAAGCATGAACATCCGTATGTTTCATTTTCTTGTGAAGAGCTTTCGCACACATTTCAGGCCAGCGAGTCGCAGCGCAGCGCGGCGCGGCGCGGCGAGCTGCTTGAGAGGGACATCTGTGCCACGGCGGAGCTCGTCATTTTGGGGGTGGGAAAAGAACGCGATTAAAATGAGCACTGTGCGAGTGGAGCCCCATGCGACGGAACCTACGGCCGGAGGATCTGATATTCTTGGTAGAGGCTGGAGACGGAACCTAGTTTCTCGGCGACACTCACGTAGTAAGCGCCAAGGTGGATTAAGGCGATGCTAAGCTCCTGGTTGCTGGACTTCCCCGTTAAACCACCAGTTGGGAAACTGCCCGCCGACCTTTGGGACAAGGATTGAGTGCGGGACTTGTCCCAAACCCACACAAAGAAGTCCGATGTGGAACCTTGAAATCTCCCGACAGGTTGCTCTAGTTTCCGGAGTGCGATAGTTAGGAGGTTAGGAGTGTACACTCCTAAATAACAATTAGGAGTGTGGTGAGAAGATGTGTTGCGGGCCCTGAGCCTTCTGGACTTCGGTCCATGTGTCCCACAGATGGGAACTTGGCTTCGTCGTGGCAATGCCCGATACTCATGGGTTATTGAGTAGGGATTCGTCCCGGCCAATCCGAGTGGCGCTTAATTAGACTCTGATGCTAGCCCGGACAGCTAGTAACTCTAAGCTGGCAGAGTGGCCCTACCCAGGCTTAATTGAGGTGCTGGCTGGTGCGGAGTTCCGGCGTATACGGATGCCAGCCCGAAGGTGTACTTGTGCGCACCCGGGAATTGAAGATTGAATGAATGAATGAATGAATGAATGAATGAATGAATGAATGAATGAATGAATGAATGAATGCCTTATTTTACGTGGCGAGACTCGGGCTCTTCCGTCTGACCACGCAAATTTCGTTACGCTCCTTTCACCTATTAGGGGAGAAAGAAGGTATTACTTGGGCGACGAAACAATTTGAATTTAGCTCAGAGGCATAATTCAGGCTTCGAGATCTTTTACATGCAGTAAATCTACTAACATGGGACAGCCGGCTTTACTTCCCCTCCGAAGGCAGGCGTACGAAGGACTTGTTCGCCCTTAATTGGGTTTGAACCCACAAACTTGGGTATAAGAGCCCGAGACGCTGTTACACCATCGCCGCCGCTGCATAGAAAGCAAAAGAGCTCAGGTGCCCACCCTGGGAAGCGATCCCCTTGGTATTACAAACAAGTGTGGCGTTTTAGCCCAGGCGGTGAATCCATTGTGCGAATGCATCGGGATGACGCTTTTTAAAAATGAATAATACGTGAAAATATACAGTATGTAAAAACTACATCCACACACAGTCACAAATCACATATACACAGTCACAAATCAACTAAGGCACACAAATTAAACTCAAGATATGCTCTTACAAGTAAGCCCGAAATTAATAGTTACTTATTTCTATGACTTTATGACATTACAGGATCCACAATAGAGTGCATAAAACTGCAGTTTTTTAGTGTCTTACATAGTAAAACATGCAGTCAATAATCTCATTTTCATCAGTCAATAAACACATTTTCGATTTTTTTCATTTCTTTTTGTCATTTAAAAGGTTATTACATTACAATTTATCAATACGTACTAACAATTGTCGGAACGCTGTACGCTCATCTCTCTACAACGATAGAGGGTAATATATACCCGACGTGTCTCATTGCTTCCAGGTTTCAAGTAAAAAGACAATATGTGCCCTTTTAATAATAGCGTCAATAAAAGTGCTACTGAACCAGTTTGAAGTAATATAAAATGTATTCTGGAAAGTTATTTTCATCTTCATCTGTACAGCATATGCTTGAAATCAAACAGCGTATTTTTCACTTATAAGATTTAATTTCTATTTGCTTAAAATGGAAAGTTTTAGATCCTAAATATTGAAAATCTGTAACTAAACTATGATATTTCTATTATCCCTTTCTCTAACACACCGGATCTTTCTTTAGAATATTTCTAATCCTTCTATTAATCAGACTCCATCATCAGATAAGAGATCCTGGGCAAGAAACTAGTTCCAATAGCATCAAGCGTGGGCATTCTGTTTCCAGAGTGAACCTCTTACGCAGCTGATCCGATTCCTTTTCCGCTCTCTCTCTCGAGACAAAATCTGCATCCAGCGAAGCCTGCTTTCCTTTCGCCACCGCTCTGGGAAAGGAAGAGCTTCATCGAACAAACAGCGAAAGCGAGCTGATAGTTAAGCTGGGGGCTTCGTGGAGCGATTTCTATGATGGGAGCAACGCTGCCACCATGCGGACCATCTAATTGAAATGTCATATGAACGTCATCTCGAGAAAGCATCATGTGAAAGTTTTCTATGAAAGTAAACATGACCATCATCTATTAACAATGTAATTAGTGAGAAAGTGTTTGATATAAATGTCAGCTTTTCTGACTTTTATGATCTAGAGACTTTTTTAAATAGATGTTTCTATTTCTAGTGTCAAAGAAAAGATTATAGGAGGTCGTAATCACAATACTAAAGAGAAAATATTACAGGGAAACCAATTTTTGATTCTTAATCTTCTGTAATGAATCTACAAAAATATTAACGTACTCACTTCAATTCCATCTCATTACTGCCACTCAATATTCCATAAATACACAAAAAAAGAATTCGTTAATTACACTAACATATGGGGTGAAATACAACTGCACCAGATCACGAAAAATATTATTCCTTCAATTTCTTGTTCACTGAGTCAAGCAGCAAATGTTCTGATACTATAACTACAGAAGCAGTCAATATTTTCCGAGAGCCAATAAGATAGTCGGCCAAAATTATCTCCAGGTAGCGTCATTCCTTTCAACATCACACAATAGTTTCATTTCTTGACATTTCACAGGCGTTTGATCGAGTATGGCACGAAGGACTATTATACAAACTCCGAACAATGGGAACACCAATCTACTTAGTAAACTTCATCAAAAGTTTTCTAACTGATAGATCCTTTACATTTTCCGTAGAAAATCACATCTCCAACCCCCGAAAAATAATAGCAGGCCTTCCACAAGGTTCACCACTCTCACCCACACTATTTAACATATACACATCTGACATACCCACTACAATACACACCCAATTGGCACAATTCGCCGACGATACCGCAATCTACAAATCCAGCCACTCAATTAAGACCATTACCGATAGTATTCAAAATCACCTGAATGAAATAGACCAGTGGTCAACATCGTGGAAAATCAAACTCAACCCAACTAAATCAACTGCCAAAATATTCTCACTAAGACCATTTTCTCACCCACCACCACTACACATTAATAAACACACAATTCCATGGACACCACAAAACCAATCACTAAAATACCTCGGGATGAACTTCGACACAAGACTCAACTGGAAAACACACATAACACTAAAACAACAAGCAAAAATAAAAATAGCTCAACTAAAATTCCTTATCAACTCCAAAAGTCGGTTCTGACCGGGAGGTCCTAGGTTCGAGTCCTGATGGCGGCAGGATTTTCGACAGTGGCTTTTCTGCTAGGTCGAATTCAGTCGCTGTCTGGAGGAGAATTCTAGCGACCGGCTGCTCTGATCGGTAGTTTTCCGTGGTTTCTCCGATCAACACCAGGCGAATGCCGGAGCAGTACCTTACCAAACGGGCCACGGACCGCGCGCGATCTGTCCTTCCTATTCCTTGTCCTTCCTCTTCCTTGTCCTATCCTCTCCCCTTACACACACACTTACACTAACATGCACTACACTACCACATATTCCGGGAGACCGGTCGGGAGCTTAGAGCTTGTCCCGGCTGGTGCGGTGCCCCGCTGGTGGGAGAGTCTTGGTTAGGGGGAAACCCTACTAGCCGACAGTAGGTCGGCGCCGGATCTCGCCATCCAGCGGTGGAAGATCACCGCCATCTCCCGAAAAAAACATGCACTACACTAACGGGACTAATGACCACAGTAGTTGACGCGCCCGGAAACACGATCAATCAATCAATCAATCAATCAATCCAAAGGTCGGCAACCCCTAACAAATGCTGTTACAATTTATAAAGCAATAGTCAGACCATTAATGCTCTACGCATGTCCCATCTGGACCAATGCATCCATTTCTAACATTAATAAACTTCAAATCGTACAAAATAGATTCCTCAGATTAGCAACACATGCCCCATGGTTCATCTCCAACGCCCAACTTCATAAAGAACTGAATATATCACCGATCATCAAACATATTGCCCATCTTTCCAATAATTTTTACTCCAACCTAAATACAATAAACCGAGCCGTCCACTACAACCTGGCCACTATAAATGACTTCCCTACTAGAATTAAGAATAGATTTCCTTCCGAAGCGTTCTTCAACATTTTCTCTACTAATTGTTCATAGTAGGGGCCCTTGTAGTTTCCTACACCTCTAGTAAGGTAGTTTAGTTTTAAGTTTTTAGTGTTAAGTTTAGTTTAAGTTACAGTGTAAGCCAGCAAATGCACATGAGATAGTAATCTAGTACTGATCTGTGTAATTTTCTATCACTCAATAAATAAATTTTAAAAAAAAATCCTTTCAACGGTCCGTTAAACGTCTTGAGTCGTAATTTCCGAGGGTCCCCAGGTTCCCTAGAGTAATGAAATCATTTCCTAAGGGCACAGTAAGAAATAGAAAATACTGGAAAATAATTCAGAACAGTGTAGTACATTTTAGAAGCAAATCTGACGCAACAAAATACTCTCAAATCTGAAAGCGAGAAACGTTCGAGTTAAAGATTATTTTGACATATTAAAATTTCAAAGAGAAATAGTTCGAAGTCCTGGACTCTGAAACCCCAATTTCAGAAACACAATCGCTTTCAAATAAAAAATAACTAACCGAGTTTCAGATTTTACTAACTGACTCAGATCCACAAGTTCATTACTTCTTCAAATTATAATTATTGGGATATATCGTCATAAAAACTTAACATCATTTCGTACCACATTTATAATTATTTCCAATCTTTCTTACGTAGAATTGTGCTGTAATATTTACTCCAGCAACAAATCAGAAGAACGAAAAACCCCTGTTAACGACGCACCTCCGATAAATATTGTAACTCTCCACCGGCCTTTAAAAATGCCTTAAAAGCAAAGAAAAATGACGTAAAAAATTATCAAAACCAGTTTACATTAACAGCTCAAGCTGTTGGATAAGTTACTGATGTAATGGAGGCTTCTTCCTTTTGTTCATATGAACTCTGTCTTTGGTAATCGCGAAATCGGCCGAACCGACAATGGCGTTGTCAGGTGTCAGGAATCCAAGATTACATACAACGGCCAACATTACAACTTCTCAGTGAAGAAATCGATTAGGCTAGTTAGGAATTCTATGCAGAACATTTTGTTGCATCTCGTAAATATTATTTGAAGCAAGTACCATTAAAATTATATTCAAACTGACGAAATCAGCGAAAAATGCTTCAAAAATGACGAAAGAAGGTAAAAATTACTTATTAGACGAAATCAACGGAAAATTAAAAATTATGTCTTATAAAAATGGGTTATTTTCTTTTGTCATAACACAAATTAATTTCTATTCTAAAAGGCATTGTTTCAAAGTGGAAAAAATAATGACATTTCATTAAAATACGCCCTCTAGTTATAAATGTTGCTCCGCGCTGCTCTTCTCGGTTGACAGTTTCAAATGCACCCATTTCCCCAGTAAATAAATAAAACATTTAAGGAGAATGAATGCAATGATGCTTGGAGAACCTATCCCCAATTTCAAAAAAATCCTCTCAAATTTTAAGGTTAAAAAGAGGAAAAGAAGGATTGAACATATTTACAGAAATAAAACGTTTCATTAAGTAAGCCTACGGGAGCACTTT